>CM061146.1:1409620-1619620 GCA_030710495.1 Labroides dimidiatus | reverse complement strand
TAGAATAGAATAGAATAGAATAGAATAAAACATACTTTTTTTTTTATCCCTGAAGGGAAATTCAGGAGTCACAGCAGCAAACAAAGTGTAAAGTGCAAAAATTCAAAGACTATATAAAAATTGTCCATCAGAGTCGTCAGCTTGGCCAGCAGCAGAAAGAGCTGCTGCAACAAGCTGCCACTCGAGCGGCGCCTAGCAACAGAAGATGTATATTGTTGTATATGATGTGTATATGATTCCTTTACGGAGCTGCCAGGCAGAAAACAAATTATTCTCATTAAGAGACTTCAGGCATCACATTAGATTAATTCATATATTTAATATTAATAGAGCATCAAGCCTCTAATCCTGTAATTGTGTCGTGACGGAGCGATTCTGTCACCAGCAGCTGAGTGACACACCTACAGGGCACTCACTCAGCGGACACAAATGTTTGTAGGGACAAAGGAAGGAGGCCTGGGGCCTGTAGCACGAAGCAGGATTAATATCTTAGAGAGGTAACTTCAGGGTTAACCCTGGTTTACTGACAGCACAAAGCCGGTTCAATTCTTTACTAGGTCGATCACCATGGTAACCTATTCTGAACTATTCTAACCTGCTCCAGAGCAAGATAAGTTTGAGGTTGTTTCTCGCCTGTTTCTGAGAAGCTGATTGGCCAGTAGGTGGGGCTTTTTATAGAATCAGATTCAGACTCCCCTAAATCAAATTTAACCACACAGTTAGAGTTAATATACCAGGAAGGGAAACTCCAAGCAACCAAACTTTATTTATAAAGCTCCTTTCATACATTCAAAGACAACACAAAGTGCTCGACAAATAAAAGGATGTGATGCTTCATCTGGGCCTGAACTGTTAATTTGGGTCAGACATTAACTCTGTATTGTGGCGACAACTTTAATCTTAATTTAAACATGATGATACGACATGAAACAAACCACTTTACCAGACGCAGTGATGTTTTTGTACTTATTTTTCATTTGCCCCCACGTCTTTTTCACTCCAGAGGGATGACATGGGAATGAGATAATAACTGCAGTACACACAATTCATTTTCCCAGTATATTGTTTGGTGAGATACACGAGTGTGATCAGTGTCAGATTGAGCCATTGAAGAATAACTGACTCATTTACACAGTCTGTTATATGCTGCCATGCATTCGGTCTTTGATTGGCAGCTGTCACAGTGTTTCCCCTCTCCTTATTTGGGCTTTTTCCTCCTCATGTTTCATTAATATTAAACGTTGTCACTCTGTCACTCTTCTCTGCGTATTTACCGTTTATGCCTGTGATTGGTCAGCTGCCTCTGAGCCCTCCCCTTATACGTGCGCGTTCACGGCTCTTGATGAGACAAACCTGGGTTGAGTTATCGTGTTGATAACCTGCGTCGTGCTGTCGATTATCCTGATTGTCACTGTTGCATTTAGTCAACCCTGGACAGATGTGAGTTATCCAGGATACGCTGACCGCACTTCGTGCTACAGGCCCCTGGAGTACTTCTGTATATGTAGTGCCTGGTGTGAGGTTTCTTGGTCACATGATGTGATCGTTTGTTTAATTAATTTTCTGCTTTGTGATTTGTTTCTGATATATAAAGATTCTTGTAAATGAGAGGTACTGATGTTCACCACTGCAGGTTAAAGTTAGTTCATGAATGAATGTAAAACCAGGGAAATTGATTATTATTGATACACATGTTTATGACCCTGTGTTCCATGAGGGAGGGGGGGCTGCAGGTGTTTACAGGAGCTGCCTGTCTCGGTCAGGTAGTACTCAGGAACTTCCTGCAACTTTTATTCATGTTTTAACGAAGACGGTTTCTAAAAACAGAAACGTTCTGGTTTTATGATGAATAATCTTCATTTCTGTGCTAAATTTGGACTCTGTTTGAATGTCTTCCTCTGCGTACCTATCATATGGCCAATGAGCACTTTGGACTAATGATTCTGTCTCATTATGTCTCATATCAAGCAGCTCTGGCCTCTCTGCAGCACTTTATCCTAGTTAAAGTCTGCGTATTGGACAATGGCTGTGCAGCGGTGTGTTATTACTGAGATGAGCCCTCCAACTTCGCTCATTTCCATCCAAATGTCAGCTTTGATTAATCACCTCAGCGAGGGCCCTCCACCATTTCATGCATCTGCCAAGACCCTGCACCACCACACGGCACACCAGCAGACTCTCAAACAGGGCGTGCTCAGGCTGGCTGAGAAATTACAGTACGGCCCTGCGTACAGTCAGAGGATATTGGAAGAATGTCACCAGAGTTTTATCAAATGAAATCATTTCAGCGGAGATATCAAACAATTTGGAAGCCTATATTGGATTAGTGGGAGTCACGGTATTTCCGCAGATTGATTGACATTTCCGTCACATGTCATGTCTCAATAACTGATTATCGTTTTTCAATCAAATAACAAATTGAAACTGAGCGTTAAGCTGGAGGTTTGGTTCTGGGTGAAAGTCCTTTAGGTTGAGAATTTATTGACAGTTAAAAAGCCAAACTGATGAGCTTTACAAAATTAATTCTGACACAAACTTTCATCATGATTTTATCAAAGTCAAAGGATTGACATCAATATCTCATAAACCTTTATTCCTTTTTATTATCATTATTAATAATAAACAATATAAGTGACGTTTTAAGTTCTGTCAAAGTTGCCAAAAGTGACGTCTCACTCAGTCAGCCGACAGTTAAAGACGGCGATTTATTACCGATGACTGACAGAGGAACACAGATTAGGATCTCCACATTATAGAGACAAATAACTGAATTATGAAATTTTATTGGCTTGGAATTAATAACAAACTTCTGAGGAAGTGTAGAAAATTTTATTTGTAAAATATAACTTCAGGGACAGTCTCAAGTCCAAAATGTGGAGCAGCTTAACATAGCAGCCAGCTGTCTCTTTCTTCAGTCTACTAGAAAGCAGAAACATAAAATTCTCTGCCCATTGCATTCTGGAAGAGTCAGATGACGCACATAGGTTTTTCAGCAGCATGCCATGGCTGTAAAAAATAACTAAAGAATGCCCCAAAACAGGTGAAGTAACTGGACACGAGCCAAGTTACTGTTCACTGGATGTTAAAGGATTACTGTATAAAATAATGAAGCTTAAAAACCCAAGAAAAACTCTGAGTAGCATAGTCATAAATATAGTATAGAACATTTTTTCACAGAGAAAGACGAGTGAAGCATAAATGCAACATGCTCACTATAGACTCCAGTTGTCTCCCAGAGTGAAAAACAAAGTCATAAATTTGTTGACCTTTGCCCTATCAGACGCCTTTCAGGCTGGCCTGGCCACGATGCTGAGGCTCGCAGACATCTGATCTTCGATGACCAGCTGGACCCCGAAAGAGCCATGTCTTATAACTCATAGATGCATTAACCAACATTGGAACAAAAGTCAATGGAAGAAAAAAACTGTTGCAACCAGGTTCAAAACCAAAGTATATAAACAAACTCATGATGACACCTTTGAATAATGCTCAGTTTGATTCACAGCAGATTCTTCAGTGTGACCACAGCAATCAGTCTCTACTTTTAGCCCCTGCATCGATCAGGAAGGATCTTCCCTCCTTATAGGGAGCTAACCTAAAGGAGACTTGTCTTTCAACAGAGACGACCAATCCGGAGACAGGAGCGAGGAGAAAATAACCGTCCTCTGGGTTATAAAAATGTGAATTGTTGGTCATGTTTTCAGGGAGGAGTGGAGGGCAGTTAGGAGGGGAGAGGGCTGTTAGGAGAGAGCGGGAGTTAGCTGGGAAGGGGGGAGTTAGCAGTTGTAGGCAGTTGTTGGTTGTTGTTGGTTGTCTGCAGACTGCTCAACTCACTTGCTTTGTTCAAAATGGCTCCCTTTGAATAAAGTATGGACTCAAGCTGAACCGGACTCTCCTGATGATTGCCTCTGCATCTTCTTCTTCTTCAAGAGTTTTGGCATAGAGACATTAGAAAAATTAAGTTATGAAGTGTTTAGAAAGAGGAATGCTGGGACCACCAAGACAAAGCCAGCAGAAGGTCTTAGGCCCTAAATTACTATGAAAAATTACACAACAGAAGTTTTCAGTGAGGAAAATAATGGTCTACAGTTATTAGATGGATTTTTTCTGTACTTGGAAAATCCGTTCTGTGATTCTTTAAATGTGCTTAATGTCAGACTGAACCAGAAAACTGGGTCTGGTGGATTTTTAAAATAAACAGTTTGGGTTCCTCGTCCAAATCTTGAATTTTGTTTTTAATCTTTATAACACAACACAGCTCAACGGCCCATCCTTACTCCCAAATCTGGTGCTAAGTACAAGCTAAAACCTGTGGTGATGTTTGAACCCATCTAATGACGCTGTGGACCAGTTCAGTGTGTCAGTGTATTGGTGATATGAGACCACATTGTAGGACGAGTGTGAAGAATCCACTTCACCACGGCTGGACTCTCCGTCCATCCGGTAGACATACCGCTCTGCCATTTGGCGTCACAGGAGGATGAAGCCAATCCCAGCTGTCATTGGGTGAAGGGTAGGGTACTCCTCAGACAAGCTGCTCTCCTATTGATGGAGACATTTTTCACATGTTTAAAGACATTTTTGACATTCACACATTTAATGCAAATTCATACACAATACAAAAGCACAGTGTCTTGTATCATTTCCACACACTCATTGCAGAGTCAGGCAGGAGCTTTTTAGTATGCAGAAAACCCCCTGAAATCATTGAACAAGGCCTCATGGAACGCCTGATCTCTGACCCGCCTGTGGAGTGAGTGATGCACCTGTTGTTTTCACTGAGGCCAGCAGAAACGCACCACATTTGCATCGCTGCGTGCAACTGGAATTACAAGGTCATCCGTATCACTGTGACTTTGATCTTACCTGACATCAGCAAATTTTGGATTTATTTATTTATTTATTTATTGAAACAGCCACCTGCAGGAGGACACCATGACATCTGACCCATAAACACTAAAAAAACGCAATTAAAAAATTAGAAGTTTGGTTAAAGAAAAGTGTTTTCTTAAAGATTAATTTGGATGAGTAAAAACATATTTTGAAGGGTATAAAATATACGACCCAGACTGTATTTCCTTGCAGGATCAAAGCTCCATAAAACATGTGAACCCAGCTGTCTGACTCCCGCTCAGCACTTAATTGTGTAATTTTCAAGGATTGGACTAAGACTAGAAAAGTTGAAGTCTAGCAGTCAGGTGCGACTTCGATAAAAACCTGGCAGAGATGACCCAGATGCTCGACTGTTCAATGATTCTCTTCAATATGTAGCAGGAAGTAACAAATCAAAACACAGCAAACACCCTGGAGGCAAAAAGGAAACAAAAAGTCACAGCTGAGCAAAACGAAGAAATGAAGGAACACAAAATCTCAGCACCGCCGGGAAAAATTCTGAATATTCTTTCTTAGTTCAACTTCAACTTCTTTATTTAAAAGGGGACAGCGCAATTTCATAAAACACAGGATTACACAAGGTTAAAAAAGCCAGAATTAGCCAAAAGGCTAGTTTTCATCTGTAGTCCCCTGGCCACGTTGTAAAACAGGCGATAAAAATAAATTTTTAAAATGAATGAAAAAAAAAAAGAGGAAAAGAAACAAAGAAGAGAGAAAGAGAAAAAAAGAAAAACAATATAATACATAAGAGAACACTTCGTGGACAAACTTGACAGACGACGTATTCACGGGGACAGACGAGACACGACGATCCGACACAGGACAAATACAGGAGGTGATGGGACACAGGTGGAAACAATGAGGAGCGGGGATGACGGTCACAACAGGGCAGGAAGTGAAGAGCTCTGAAACCAGAGGAGAGACGTGACTACAAAATAACCCCAGACATGAAAAACATGAAAAAGAAGACTGACGTAAAAAGGAGTAACATATCATCACACATGCAAAAAGACAAAACACAAGCCGGACACACGTGTTGCTGACGTGAATTTTGAGTCACAGCCATATTAAGGTTCTCTGTCCGTCAGTGGTGTCGCGGTCTTGTTGCATGCGTTATCTTAACTTGCACTTCTGTGAGCTCTCAGGGCCACCGTACTTTTGCCCTTGAAGAGTCGCTCCAGCTTTAGCCTCCAGTTGGCGTGACCAGCTAACAGTTTTTGGTCTGTTGGAGGGCGCCAGAGGACCTGGTTTGAATCTACCAATAATAACCATTGATCTTATTTTGAGCTAACATTCCCAACAGGGATGCACCGAAATGAAAATGTGTGGCCAAAGCTGAATAAAATATAAACGCTTGGCCGAATACTGAATACTGAATAGGGCTGTCACCTATTCAAAAAATCATATTCGAACGAATATTAAATGACCCGTCATTCTTTGAATATATTCGAATACCCCCCCGCCCCTGCGCGCGCTCTCCTTAACAGTCTCCTTAACAACAAGAGAAAGCTTCGACAGCTTTGAATAAGAAGGTCAAACATATAACTGATACTCAAGCCGAACAGCCCGTCTTCATTTCTTCATTATTTACCAGAAACACAAATCTATCAACTTGATCGGGATCAAGTGTGACTCTCTTTTTGTTTCCAATATTACCTGCACGGTACAATTCACGCACGAGCACGCGCACATGATCGCCGTGACCGCTCCTCTCCACAGTTATTGAAACAATAACAGGGTGTTAGAGGGCTGTGTGGGACCAAAACAACTTAACATGAGCCAAAAAGTCTCTAAAGTTATAATCCTGTTCTCTGTCTCACTCTACTGACTCTGATCAGACCGCGCTGCATGTAAAACGTTTTTGATAGACGCTTCATGGTGACGTAGGCGAGCCGTGCGCGCGCCCGAAGTCTGCTTCATGTTGGAGTAGTGTCCGCGGACAGACCAGCGGAGGAGCGGCGCCTGTTTGAACGTGAAGCAGCGGGTTGTTGTCTGCAGACTCTGACATGTTTTTAAAATATGCCAGTAGCCTTTGCTGTTTGATTGTGTAACGAGTGTGTAAAAGAAACATTATTATTCACCAAAAGTCCATCCTCAGTTATTACTTATGTTAAATTCTTTCTTTGTAATGTATTAAAATATTTATTTTATTTTATTTTGACGGTCACTTCCGGTGCGTTACTTCCGGCACCGTTCGCGGTACTTTCCTCAGACGCCTTGAGGACATGATGAGGAGAGGTAGGTTTTTACATTGCATTCCGTTCAATCTGAGTTAAAGCACAGTTAACAGGTTATAAAGTTGTTCATATATATGTTTTAGGCTCACAGACTGTATACAAATGTTACGAATGTTTAGACGTGTATTTTTGGAGTGTTTGAAGTGACGTGCGGCACGTAGTTTTAAGAGCTAACTTACCGATCTCAAGCTAGGCTATAGTGTGGGCTGTTTCTCATGCAGCGCGCCATGCTCTCTGCTCTCCCCTTTAGAAGTGTGCTGTGGAGAACAGATGCATGAAGTGTGGTCCACTGAAACTGTGATATTTTGAACAGAACTGCTGCCGAAATAAAGCTGCTCCAGTGACCAACCTGCTGTCTACATCCCTTCATCCAACAAACACAACGCAGAGGGTATTTCGTAGCAGACAGACAGATCAGGCGGGCTACAATTGCATCATTGTGTCACTCGCTACTATTCGGCCTTGCTTTTAACTCACTTCACCGAAGGCCGAATGTGGCTTTTTTTTTCAATATTCGGCCAAACATATTCGGTTACCGAATATTCGGTGCATCCCTGGGTTCCATTTCCATCGCTACATTGCCTAAATGTTTAAAACGGAAAATTCCTGAGGCCTGAACCATCAGGTGATCCCTTGACTGCCAAACCACCAAGAGTCCCCTCTCATAAGGAACACCTCATCACAGAGACCTCATATTTAGTCTCATGCAACTCAGTGATCCAACACTGAACACGTCTGCTGTTTGATCGCTGACATAATGTGCAGCTGAAACAGTCACGTTCTTCCAATCTCACCATTTGCTCTGAAAGTCTGGATCCAACTTTCTGGATCCAACTTTTTGGTCCAGCTCTCGTCGTCCTCATCTGACCTCAGGTCGTCACACCAGAACAAGAGAAAACACTCGGTTCTTCATATTTGTGGTACCTTATAAATTCACAGACCTTCAGTGAAGAGATTGGCTTCTTATTTGAAACTGCTATCAGATGTAACACGTGGGAATTAGACTTAGAGGGTGATTCAAGGTAAATAACCGAGATCGACAGCGAAGTAAAATTACCATCGAAAAGTTTGGAGTTTAAAGTTGAAACGAGATTCTGACAGTCGTGAATTAAATGAGGCTCTCTCTCTCTCCCCGCAGAGTCTCCCGCTTCCTGCCTGGCTCTTGTTTGCTGCTGATGTTATAAAATAAAGATATAGTGTAGTAATCATAGCTGTGCAGAATGAAGAAGGCCTTACATTCACAGGTAATTGTGGAGCTGATTATTGTTGTCTGTAACAGATGGTGCAATAGAGTAAAAGCTGATTAAGAAAATCTCCTGGCAAAGATCCGGGTTGTTATTTTTTTATTTATTTATTTTACAATTACCGATCATCCCGGCCGTCTCAGCCCGCCCCTCTGAGTTTTTCTTGAAACGTTCCTTTTGCAATAATAGCTACTCAATGATAAATCCATTAAAACAGATGGAGTCTACAAAACTGAAACAATAATGAAACTCTGTGGTTAAAGTGAGTTTGGAGGAAACACAAACCCAGAGCGTATTTTAGATTTATCTCAGTCCGCCATGCATTTCAAGAAATGTAAATAAATATATAAAGGAGCAGAGAATTAATCGTCTGTCTCTCTGCTGCATTAACCCAAAACAATGCTTCTTTTAGCTTTATCGCTTATGATGAAAGACCACCGAACATACGCTCCCTTTGAGTTAGCAGTTCATTTATTTCTCTGGTACACGGCCATCTTTATATAGCGCCGAATATATATAGGAAGATTTCACACGTTTGACTTGATGTGTGTGTGTGTGTGTGTGAGAGTGTGTGTGTGTGCGCACCGACATGGAAACCATGGCAGTGACAAAGCCGCAGAGCACATTAAAGGAAGTGAACTGGAACCAGCGACAATTATTTTTACATTTTGTGTTTCATCATGAGCGTCTACAGAAATATGAGAAAATTAATAACAGCAGGGCACACGCCACCAGGCCCTCACTTTGTTACTTTTAGCTTTAATTTCTCCTCGTAAATTGAACTTCAGATTTCCGACCCTGAAATGTCCATGCTTGGTTTGTTTGGATCCAATATGAGGCTCAACATCCTGGGTATACGCGAGCATATTTAACATTTACTACGGCCGGTCTTAAAGGAGGGTCTGCAGGAATACAAACTCATGGAAAGGGTTTAAATTTCAAAAGAAACTTAGCTTAGAAACATAAGGAAACTGTTCCAATGCTCAGTGTTAATTGATCTTAAAAAGCCGGTTTATTTCTCTTTTGAATGGAGCCACATCTGTAAAGAACAATAATTCGAGGGATGAGCAGCAGAGCTGAGTGTGTGGGTTACACCCACTGTGCGAAATACGGGGGGGGGTCCAGGGGGATCTGAGACCCCTTAATTGACACAAGAGACCCCCCAAGGGTCTCATGAAAAGTATTTATAATGTCAATTTTAGGCGCTTTTGGCCAGGAGCGTGGAAGATACACTGCTTTCGTATGGTGAGGAAGAAGTGCGCAGCCTGGCTAAATCATTGCGTGAACCGACCAGGGAGGCTGTTGAGCAGTTTAGAGACTGGAAACTTCAAGGCACACCACGGGGCAAAACACTAGAAAGACTGTTCATTGCAAGTCGCACGTTTCTTCTCACTTCTGCTGAATGTGAAAGAGGATTTTCAGCAATAAATGACACAGCCAGCCAAAGCCGCAACAGGTTACGCAAAGACAGTCTGTCTTCTCTTTGTGGACCTAAACAGACCCCCTGTGGACTTATTTGATCAGGTGCCATTCGTGAGATCCTGGGTCAAAGCAGGGCACCATTTCTCCTCTTCTTGGATACCAGGACGACAGCGTCTTGAGATAACGTTTGTTATGAATTGGCGCTATATAAATAAAGATTGATTGATTGATTGAACGTAGAGAAGCCGACTCGAGGCCTCCGTGGTCCATTCTTGCTTAAGGTAAGATTCTTTTTTAAACCCAGACTTGATGACTGAATTGATAGACCTGCTTTATGTAGGCTAAATATAGTTTGCCATAAGTCTGTTAGGCAATATGTTCAAGTGTGCATGTGTATGTGTGAGAGCGAACGTGCACAAGAGGGACATATGAGTGTCTATTTTGATTGGGGAGCAGAGTTGTTCAGCAGTCATGTAACTGTTTGCAGTTTTGTTGATGATGATGATACTGGACTGCGTGATCTAGGCTATATGCGTTAGTCGTGGGCTTCTATGCTGCGCGCTGTGTAAGACTTCAGACTGACACTGGAGCACTAGGGTGGACCCCCCAATTGCTGCCGGGTATTTCGCACACTGGTTACACCCATGAAAAGTTTGCCCAACCTCCTGCCAAACAGCTGACTCTGCCATTAGCTGTGTGTCCATGACGGTTTCTCACTTCTGAAGTTTCAATAAAATACAATGGCACCCTCCAAATGTTTCCATTATGATTGGAATTACGCACAACTGGAGTAAAATCTGGTCCAGTGTGATTCAATTTGAGGAAGGAGGACTGTAACCATGGTAACCACGGGCATCCCAACATTTGAAGAGCTGAACTGTCATTGTGATGGCTGTTACTGTTGTTGCTGATGTTGTCGGTGAACGAAGGCACACCCCTGCCCCTCCCTCCTGCTGCACTCTGAGCCGCTCACAGCCTCCCTGATGCCTTCACTGACCGTCAGAAACACCAACATCTGCTCTGAACACATCACTAACAGCAGAGCTGTTACAGTATGAACGCCAGAGTCCGTATGTGTGACAGAGGACACGCGGAAGAGACTTCTGGGAGAGGGAGGGAGGTGCGTCTGTTATTCACGTCTGGTGATGAGTTTTTGTGGAAAGAGTTTTTTTTTTATTATTGCACTTTTTGTCATTAACTTCAATATTAAAACTTCTGAAAAAAACACCTTATAAAACTTCTGATCGAAATTTGAGAGGTTTTCCGAAATTTTGGTGTTTCCATCAACATTTTTTTTTTGGTATATTTAGGTTTTGTTCAGTTCTAGGTGTTATTGAAATGCAACCACTGACTCTTGTTTTGAGCTGCTGGTACCCTCAGGTGCTGTCAATCAGGTGCCTAACTGGAAAAAAAAAAAATGCAGAGATATATCAAGATGAAATTCTGCAACCAGTTGCAATATCTCCTCATTCTGGCGTCCAACTCTATCATCCAAGATGGATTCACTCGCCCCCAAAAAGAGCAGGATTTCTCAGAGACTGCCTCCATAATCTGGGAGTTAGTTTCACAGAGATTCATCAGTTTTAAAATTTTCAACAAGAAGTTAAGTTAACTTACAGTTTGAGATCTTTACATAAGAGAGCGAATAGAAAAGTCTCTTACTCTTACTTTCACCAGTACCTTTGGTCATCTTTGGTATCCTGTCTTTAATACAAAGATGGGACATGCTGTTCATTTCTCTCTCCAAATAGAGCAGGTTTTGATTAAAGTCTCGGGATGTTACCAATGAAATATGATTCACATCCCTTCTGGATTTCCGTATGTCTCCGCTCCCTGACAGAATGACTCTGACGCTGCATTAAACGCTGCTTTTGAATGTTGATAAAAGATGTTTCTAACGACGTCTTTTGAATCACTGATGACTGAACTGAAGCGTCTAAGATTCTTTAAGACCGAGAAACCAAAACTCCTGCTGACAAACCTTTTCTCTTCATGATTCCTGGTGACAAACGTTTCACTGTGTATCCTGACCCAAATACACAGGTGCACTTTGAGTTCTTTTTGAGTATCCGACTTTAATTCGACCAACAAAGGAGTGTTTTACACGCCTGGATTAAACCCACTTAGAGAGCACTTTTTGTTTCAGGGCCATAACCACGTAAGCCCATGCACACCCTCTTTCTGTGTCTCTACGTCTCAGCAATTATTCTGGTGTGGAGTGTTATTGTGACAAATGATGGTAAGAATTAGACTCAGCCTGTTAAACAGGCGAATCTCCCCTTTAATTAGCACTCGCTCCAACGCTGGGGTCCTAATGCTGCGATAAAACCTTCCAAAAGGCTCCAAGAGCACTAGAAGCTACTTTTAATTACAACAACAAAACAATACACCCCCATGCCTACTTTTTGTGCATCACTCCTTTGGCCCCTCTGATGTTGAGAAGGCCTTTAAGACTTAATGGACTGTGATGGTTAAGAGCTTTAAAATGATCCATTAATGGAAACCAAAAACATTTTGTCTCCTTCTGTCAAACTGGACACAGCTGGATGTACCAGATTAATTCTTTCCAAAGGAGGAAAAAGTAACAGCAGATCTTCAGACTTTCTCCAGACTGACATGATGTACTTGTTGTTTTTTTTTTCCTTTAGTACTGAAGTTTTTCAGAACACATCCTTCTGAGCATTGTATGCTGATAAAAGGGAGCATCTCTTTTCAAAGCGCGACTGCCATTCCCATCAACTTGCGGCGCAGAGGATCTCAGGCACTAAAGGAACATCTGTTGATGCTGCGTGTCTGTGTGTTCAAGTCAGAGTCCTCTTCAATGAGAAGTCCCCAAAAAACATCAGAACATCCCAGATCAATCAGGCCCAGCCAAGTGCCCAAGAGTCTGACAAGTCCCCATCCAGTCCTCTGTTTCTTAGTGTTCCAGCTGAGCTGCATGTAAATGTTTAAAGCCCTCACTTCTCAAATAGCGGCCCTGCTTCCCACTTTATGATCTGAGGCTGCCGCTAAACCTCTCAATTAGCTTTTTAATTGAGACTCTTTTGAAGTGAGTGAAGCAGGTTGGGAGAAAGGTCAAGGTGAAAAGGTCCTCAAACTTCTCTCTTCAGATTGTACCGTAATCCATCCGTCTAAATTCCTGAGAATTAACTGGAACTCACATAAAACTTTACAAGATTGAAAAGAAGACGTATTTTTATTATCATTAATGATAAACTTTAACAGTTTAAGTCTTGGAGTCATCTTCCAGTTTCGGCTAACGTTCCTAAATCCGAGCACCACAGCGTCACGGATCTCTCATCTTCCATTCAACCGGTCGCCACATCGTCTCTTGTGCATTTTGACGGCTGCAAAGAGAAGAAACAAATGATTCTTTTTTTTTTTTTTTCCCTTGAGCAGCAGTGCAGCAAGAATCCACAGCTACAAACCACGTCTCCATAAGAGAACTGGGATTTCTGTAATGGCTACATCTGTACTGTCATCCCTCGAATCCAGAATGAAAAAAGCATCAATAATCATGTTTTCTGTTTCTGTGGCACATGCCCGGGTGGCTGAGGCTCCTTTTTCAGTTTTCTGTTGTTTCCTCTCTCAAAAGAGACCCGAGAGAGAGAGAGAGAGAGAGAGAGAGGGAGGGAGCAGAGCTGTGGTGGCAATCGTATTTCAGATCATATTATGTGACAGGGCAAACATCTCAATGCATCCTGCTTTCCAATATGCAGAGCCTGGAATAAGTGCATCTTAAGTGAAATGCCAAAATGTTACAGGAAGATATATTGGAGGTCACGCTAAAGTAGTGGCCTCTTTTACAGAGTGCGATGTATATGTCACGCTGTGATATGTCTTCTGACTCTCATAAATCATTTCCTACGGCATGAATCTCCTCGGAGACCAGCGGTGGATGATTCTATTTCTCCAGTTCGTACACACAGCCGCCCCCCAAACAAACTCTTCGCTGGAGGCTAAATTTCAGGGCGATTCCGTCCAAAATCAATTTAATCCCAAACGGGCCTGTGGTCCAATTTTAAGGCGACGGGCTCATTTTTAGATGATGTCCAAGAATCAAGACTTAAAGCAGCTGTTAACAGTAAAATAACAGTCTGAATATTTTCAATATCAAAAGTTTGTATACGGTATTTAAAACATGATTGGAAATTCAGCCTACGTTCTGAAACGCTTGGACGCACTGTGAGATGTAAATAAAAACAAATTTAGATTATTAAAACATTTATTTAACTGAAAACTGAGAAAAGACAAACAAACACCGTCTTGTAGGAAAGTATGCTCATTTTAAATTTGGTGTAAGCAACACAACAACACATCAGAGCCAGTTTGTGACCAACAGATAAAAGAACTCATAAAACAAAACAGCACTGAAAATGCTGTGGAATTGAAAGCTCAATGCATTTATATATAAAGCAAAACATTTGTGGAAGTACAAAATAACATTAAAGATTATTAAAGATAATCTGGACAAGGAGGGTCGACAACAAATATTAAAAAGAAAAAAAATTGAAAAATAAAGCATCAGGTGGTCTGAGAAATGAAACCTCAACATCCCTTTTGTGATGTTTTACTCTGTGATTAAAACGTCCTCCTGTTTTCCAAACATATTCGTTAACATTGTCAATACATTAAGCACACGGAGATGAGGGTCTGCTTAGCGCCTCTTAAGGCTTTTATTTATTTATATTTAAATTGCTTTATTTGATTAGTTTGCTGGAACGTAAACCTGAGAGCTGGATGACTTGGCTCTGTAATTTAATGGATTTGAAAGTTCAGATTATCACACATTCTAATCTCGTTCTTAATTTCATTGTGGCCTTTTAATCAGCAGCACTGTGTTAAAGTCTTAAAATGCAGATCCCACAGCATCAGACTTCCTGTCACAGGACTCTTTAACCCTTTATGGCAGAATGTTTCATATTTAAACCCTGAGTTTTAAAAACCTCTATCTCATCAACGTGATAAATTATTTATTTACTTTAAAAAAACTGCATTTGGACAGTCTGCCTTTTCATTTAGAGCAGCAAGAAAATGGAACTCAATCCCTACTCACATTAGAGACTGTTCAAGCCTCAGTGTTTTTAAAAGAAAATTTAAATTATGGCTCAAGGAAAAACAGTCATTTGATCACTGATTTAATTTTCTAAGTGCATTAACTGCAGACAGTGAAATCTGATTTTAAATGTGCTGGTAGTTATGGACTTTTATTGAGTATGTATTGTTTTAAATACAAGTATGTTTGTTTTATTATTGGTGTATTGTATATTTTATACATCTTCCTGCCCAGGGACCACAGATGAAAATTAGCTTTATAGCTAACTCTGGCATGACAGTTTGTTTTGCATGGTCCCTATATATATATATATATATATATATATATATATATATATATATATATATATATATATATATATATATATATATATATATATATATATATATATATATATATATATGTGCATATATATAAATATATAAATATATATATATATATATATATATATATATATATATATATATATATATATATATATATATATATATATATCCCATTTGAAAAAAAATAAAACAATAATAATAATAATAACAATAATAAATAAATAAAAAGTATTCAACCCCTAAGTTGTATTTTGGCCCTTTGGCCCTTTCAAAATAGCTGCTTTAATGAAATCATCCACACACTTTTATTTTTATATTTTTAGGAAAATCGTTGCCAGTTTTCAAGAAGTTGCAATAAGAAAAACGTCTAAATTGCTACTTTGAAAAAAAGAAAAGAAAAAGAAGAAGCATTATCTGTACTTTCTTCTTTAAAAATTCCTTAAACCCCCCTTATTATCAAATGTTATACACAAAATATCATTTAAAAATTATATATACATACATGGATCAGGCTGGACAGGGTTAATCTTTGAATTTAATGTCATAGAAGAAGAAAGGAAACCTAGGCCTAGATTCTTTACAGGATTCATTACCATCATAATAAAGAAGCATTCGACTGAACTCAGTTCAGTCACACTTTGATCTGTATTGGTAACCTCTGTTGTGACATGGCTGCAGTTCGGTAATTGTTGGTTGGTAATAAACAGTCTTAGTAATGTTAAGGCACAAAATCTGTGTGACCAGGTTCAGGATAAGGCCGAGGTTTGGTTTGTTGTTTTGGTAGCTAGAAAACGAACCCTGTCAACATCATCAGAGTCTGATCTGATCTGTTTGTTACCAACAGATTCAAGAAGTCATAAAACTGCCCCCTTTTATAAATCCTGTGTGGAGTGAGAGCTGGCTGCATTTCCACTGGAAGGGAGAAGACAAGAAAAAGGAGCCCCACGCCAAACCCCTGGTCCAGATGAAACGCAGCAGCTGAGAAAAGCCGGTGGGTTTAACTGAGAGACCTGTTTGTGCTCTCTGGGTGCTGTTCAGGCAGGTGGTGTTAGAGCATGTGTGTGTGTGTGTGTGTGTGTGTTCCTGGAGCAGAGTGTGAGAAAGAGGGGCCGGGGGGGGTTTGTTCTCGTGTCCATGAATCAAATCAAGTAGACAGCTAAAAAACACACATAAAGCCTCATCTGAGCAACGAAATTCATGCCAACACGTATCGATGTTAACAGATTCACTTAGAGGAAATGTGTGCAGGCTTGCATTAAATCCAACTCCGTCAGTTATGTGTCTTCAAGGTTTTTCAGAAATCCCTCTCGCTCATCTTTGGCCTTATGTTCTTACCGTAGTTGCGCGCCAACATAACTTTGCAATGAATCCTGCCAGTGGCCTAAAGTAGGCAGCTTTTCAAATATCAGAACATCCAGTCTTCATTTCCTCGACCAACCATTTCAGGGTTTGTTTTTTTTTTTCTTTCACTGAATGTGGTGGAGAAAGTGAGCGTACCGCTTCCTTCATGTATCTATCTGAAGCCACTTATTTAAGAGCTTTGTCCTCATTGTTTGTGGAGGGTAAACATATCCAACGCACCCAAACAAGACAAATGTTAAACAATAATAAATTATAAAACAAAGAGAAGCAGTTAATGAACTTAAAAGTCTTTAAAGAGTCCCTGAAAACTCTTTTAATATTTAAAACAGCTCTATTTTAGTAATGACCAATTTAAACATGTATTACTCAATTAAAAAAACCTAAACCGAGACTTTGAACTCCTCCTCAGAGCAGAACTTAACTGAAGATCAGAGCAGCTAATTAATTCATGAAAAATAAAAAAATAAAAATATGTATTTGAATAAGTGTTCACTTTCTGACACATCTGAAACAAATTCCTCCCTCCCTGATGTTTCTAACACCGCCACGCTGCACTGAGCCCGCACGCTGTGACTCCTATATTGTCATGCTCCGAGGATTAACGTGAAGCCAAGTTGTTCACACAACACGCTGGTGAAAATTTAAGTAGGATCTGTTTGTGAGATTTGCAGGGAAGAAAGCCAACAAAATTCCACAGGACAGGCTGCAGTTTGGCTGCGCTTCTTTGAGCAAGTGGGAGAAACGAGCACAAATCGCACTAATCCCCGACACAATCCTGCACCGCGCTGCTTGTTACTGACTTACCCTCTGCCTCACCTTTCTCTCCCTGTGGGTGCAACACTTTTTATGGTAAGTACCAAACTGGCACAGGTGAGAGAAACTGAAAAACCCATAACAGCACGCCGTGCCATCCTCCATATTGCTGTCTCATTTTATCTTTGTTCAGGCAGGCTTTGAAAAAGCCAGATGCCTCAGTGTCTACTTATTTATGTTAATACTGTCATTATGCACAACAAACACCAGTTATGGAGCGTGTAACAGGACACACTGCTGAGACAGACTGAGCGGTTGTGCTGACTTTAGCTGTGCTCTCCCCTGTTGGGTCATTAAGCCCAGGTTGCTCACCACACATGAGCAAAAGTACTGTGGACCAGCCTGCTGCTTTCTCAAGAGGTCACAGTTTGGCTGAAAGCAGGAAACTCACAAAAAGCCTCAGAGGGTCAGAGCTGATCTCTGAAAACAGGGAGAAAACAGGGAGGAAACTGTGAGCACAGTGGGGGAGACTCTGCCTCTCTAAATCTTTAAGCTGTAAAACTCTAAACCTGCCACTGCTTTGTCACAAGCTATACGACATACAGGTAACCTATGGAGGTCAGCCAATCAGGGCTCTTTTTTCTCACACGTTTACGCTCACGGCAAGAGGGAGTGGTTTGACCAATGGATGTTATATAAGATGGATGGATGGATGGATGGACGGATGGACGGATGGACGGATGGATATTGTATAAGATGGATTGATGGATATTGTATAAGATGGATGGATGGACGTTTTATAACATGGATAGATGGATGAGGTTATATATGGGTGGATGTTAAATCGTATGGATGGATGGATGGATGGATGGATGTATGGATGGATGGATAGATGGATGGATGGATGTTATATAAGATGGATGGATGGATGGATGGATGGATGTTATATAAGTTGGTTGGTTGGATGTATATATGGATGGATGGATGGATGGATGGATATTGTTTAAGATGGATGGATGGATGTTTTATAACATGGATAGATGGATGAGGTTATATATGGATATATGGATGGATGGATGGATGTTATATCGTATGGAAGGATGGATGTTATATAAGATTGATGGATGGATGTATATATGGATGGATGTATGGACGTATGGATGGATGGATAGATGGATGGATGGATGTTATATAAGATGGATGGATGGATGGATGGATGGATGGATGGATGGATGGATGGATGGATGTTATATAAGTTGGTTGGTTGGATGTATATATGGATGGATGGATGTAATATCGTATGGATGGATGGATGTTATATAAGATTGATGGATGTTTTATAAGATGGATGGATGGATGAGGTTATATATGGATGGATGTATATATGTATGGATGGATGGATAGATGGATGGATGGATGTTATATAAGATGGATGGATGGATGATTGATGGATGGATGGATGTTATATAAGTTGGTTGGTTGGATGGATGGATGGATGGATGGATTGATGGATGGATGGATGGATGGATGGATATTGTATAAGATGGATGGATGGATGTTTTATAACATGGATAGATGGATGAGGTTATATATGGATATATGGATGGATGTATGGATGTTATATCGTATGGAAGGATGGATGTTATATAAGATTGATGGATGGATGTATATATGGATGGATGTATGGACGTATGGATAGATGGATGGATGGATGGATGGATGTTATATAAGTTGGTTGGTTGGATGTATATATGGATGGATGGATGGATGTAATATCGGATGGATGGATGGATGTTATATAAGATTGATGGATGTTTTATAAGATGGATGGATGGATGAGGTTATATGTGGATGGATGTATGGATGTATGTATGGATGTTATATCTAATGGATGGATGGATGTTATATTAGATTGATGGATGGATTGTATATCTATGGATCGATTGATGGATTGATGATGGATGTATGGACATTATATCTAATGGATGGATCGATGTTATATTAGATTGATAATGGATGTATATGTGGATGGATGGATGGATGGATGGATGGATGGATGGATGGATGGATGGATGGATGATGGATGGATGGATGGATGGATGGATGGATGTATATATGGATGGATGGATGGATGGATGGATGGATGGATGGATGGATGGATGGATGTCATATCGTATGGATCGGTTTATGTTGGAGTATTTTAGTTCTGGTGGTTAATCATGGATTGGTAAAAGGTTGTATGTTTGATGCTGTCTGGAGACATTGGATTCATTCTGCTTTAAAGCCGTGTGTTGGGATGTTTCGGGGCTGCACGTATGAAGTGGAGCAGTGAAGCAGTTGATTCCTCAATTGAACCGTGTGTAAAAACCCACGGTGAACGGATATTACTTTTTCATAAAATAATAAAATAGTTTAAACAGCTCAGTGTGTGCGATGGGTAGCTCAGCGGTAGGAGATGAGAGTCAACGTTAGAGCGTGGGTGGGAATATAAATGAATTGGTTTAAGTGTCAGGCTGTGTGAATGAAAATTGAAATTAAGAACAAAAAAAGTAAAATAAAATAAGTGCGGGATTCAATGATCCTCTGAAAAACCGATAATGCCATTCTGTTCTAAAACACTGAACACCAGGAAACCAGTGGAAATGATCTGGTCATTGTTTCCAGCAGAGGAAATATCCTCCCAGCTGAGCTGAGAATAGGTCGCAGCCCTGAGAGCGAGATTGGATCTAAATTGCTCCAATCTTTGCGTTAGATAACGGTGAAGGCAACCCCCGCTGCAGCTCTGCTGCTCTGCTGCTCAGCTCCACGTCTCCCTGCAATCATAGGAGTCGTAATGAGAGGGCCACAGGTTCCTTCTCCATTATTTAGTCTTGTAAAATGTTGCCCTTTAGCATGCCTTTTTTCCTAAAACAGTCACCCCGCAAAACAGCAGCGGAGCCCCCCAGAGGCTCCTAATCAGGCGCTGGTGGAGTGGAGGTTAATCTCTGTTGTTCATGTGGATGTGAGAAGAAGGCCCGGGCCTCCCCGGATCCCCTCCATGTGCTGATAGCTGCTCCTAACAACACCAGAAGCATCTCGTGGCACGTCTTGTTTATGTAGCCCTGCTATGGGGCTGTTTGTTGTGCTTGTGTCATGGACAAGATAACCTCTCTCCAACACGGAGTTTAATTGCTTGCCCTCTCTGTTGTCAGGATCAGAACAGAGAAGGAGGAGGAGGAGGAGGAGGAGGAGGAGGAGGAGGACCTCGGTTATCTCTCGTGAGGCTTCTCCATCTGAAAGCTCCCATATGACTGTAACAGCAAATCACTTCATATGTACTTGTTTAGAAAATGGATTCAGCTGTAATTTAACCATTCCTTGTTTTGCTCTTAATATAATATTTTAACATCTCTGCAGGAATTTCGATAAGATTTATTTCTTACACTGAATTCACTTCCACAGCGAGAAACTGAAGAGGGACTGGGAGTCAACTTGCTTACGAAAACAGGTCTTGGAGTACATGATGTGGGCTGTGCTGACCCGCCTGACCCCACGCCATACTTCATCCCATCTTAAGGTCCAGGCATTCTTAGAGAGTTGGAATAAACGGTATCATAGAGGTTCAAATGTGAAGACAACCACCGAATCCAACTATTTATAAAGTTTTTACGCTCACTGCTCAGAATGAATCAGTCAAACCCTCTCAAAGTGAGACACATGGCATTTTGATTTAAGCTAAAAGACAATTACCAATCACGGAAACATTGTTCCTGCAAATTTAATCCAAATTAATTTTCTGCCTGTCCTCAGAACACTGCTCCGTGTAAAATGAGTAAAAAGACTCGATCCAAATTAATAATAAAAGACATAAAAAAAAAACGACAATTTCTACTGGAAGCCTCAGGTTATTGCAAAGCAAAAAAAAAAGTCATGAGAGAGGGTAATAAACTTAACAAGTGTGGAAAATGGCTGCTTCACTGCTGCACATGGAAACTAAAGTGGGTCCACAGATCAGGATGTTTTAAATGTGAAGAGATGCAGAATCTGGTCCTCCAAGACAGAAATCTGACCTGACCAAACGTGATCTAACAAAAACATAGAAGAAGAAACACAGCAACACATAGCAACAACCGGCTAACACCAAACAAAACATGGAAGAGGACACAGAAGAGGGAATGATGGCGTCTGAGGACGAAAAATTCAGGTTAAAGAAAAAGAAAAGAAAAGACTGTGGAAAAAATCCCCATGAACTGTCCATGTCAGGTCAGCCATGCTTGTTTTTGTTTACGTCTGCTTCCTTGTTCCTCAGTCAGCTCGTCTCCTGATTGGCTACATTCCATTCTACGTCACAACTCACAGAGTCATGACTTGGGAGTCGTCAGCTTTCCCCGACACACATGAAGATTTTTGATCGTAAATATTGAACAAGTTTAATATTTACGATTGTCGTCCCCGACTTGTTTCACAGCATCGGGACAAATTCACTCTGAACACACCTCAGACCACAGGATAATCTGATAAAATAATCTGATAGGATAATCTGAGAGGATAATCTGAGAGGATAATCTGAAAACACCTCTACAATCATTATGTGTTTATCCCGCTTAATTTTCATCACACTTTGATGGATAGATATGTATGTGTGTGTACGTGTGTGTAGGCGTGTGTGTTTGTTAGGGGTGTGTGGACTTGCTTCTGGCCACATGCGACAGCTCTCACAGCTGGGTCTCTGCGCTCTGTCCTCTGACATGGCTTCAGTGAGTCATTTGACATTTGACCTCCACTGGCCTGCTGGGCAGATCTGAACCAGGAGGAAAACGTTGCCGTGTGATGTGTAGTGTGTGCTGCATGAGCCTGATTCCTGTGCAGTAGAGACATTCGGTTACACTCAGAATGCTGAAGTGATAAGTTAGGGCTCTGACTGGTGGATTTAAACTCCAGGCTGCACAGCCTTTGGACCCAAATAAAGAACTGCATTACATCTCTGTGCTGTAATTCATCCTCCTGTAGATCTGAATGAATTATCCAATGACAGCGTCAGCTGGCTGGAGTGTTGTTCCTCTTATTCATGCTCTGTTTGCACAATTAAAGGTGGTAACCATTCAGAGGAATAAAGATGTGAGTGGTCACGATTCCTCTGAGTTGCACATCTTCTGCTAGAGCTGTCTGCGCTGACTCAGTTTCAGTTCACAGAGCACAATGCACGAGTAATACACAAGTGCACACACACACACACGCGCACACACTCTTCTGCAGTTTGCTCTAATTTTGCATTTGATCATGCAGAGGCTGTCTGAATCCTTACACTCTGCTGTGCTGAGCTGTGCTGAGCGCTGACGACCTGACAGAGCTTCATCCTGTCCACACAGAGAGCTGATGGAGGAGCTATTAAAGAGTTACAGTAATACAGTTAGTTTACTGAATCACTGCAGAATAACTGCTGCATGTGGGCTGGAACGAACATTATCACAAACAGAGTAGCTTGTGTTTTAGCCTTTGGCCTGTTGTTTATCCTTTAGCTCATGGTTTAGCCTTTAGCTCCTGTTTTAGCCTTTGGCCTGTTGTTTATCTTTTAGCTCATGGTTTAGCCTTTAGCTCGTGTTTAAGCCTTTGGCCTGTTGTTTATCCTTTAGCTCATGGTTTAGCCTTTAGCTCATGTTTTAGCCTTTGGCCTGTTGTTCATCTTTTAGCTCATGGTTTAGCTGTTAACTCCTGTTTTAGCCTTTGGCCTGTTGTTTATCCTTTAGCTCATGGTTTAGCCTTTAGCTCGTGTTTTAGCCTTTGGCCTGTTGTTTATCCTTTAGCTCATGGTTTGGCCTTTAGCTCGTGTTTTAGCCTTTGGCCTGTTGTTTATCCTTTAGCTCATGGTTTGGCCTTTAGCTCCTGTTTTAGCCTTTGGCCTGTTGTTTATCCTTTAGCTCATGGTTTAGCCTTTAACTCCTGTTTTAGCCTTTGGCCTGTTGTTTATCCTTTAGCTCATGGTTTAGCCTTTAGCTCGTGTTTTAGCCTTTGGCCTGTTGTTTATCCTTTAGCTCATGGTTTAGCCGTTAACTCCTGTTTTAGCCTTTGGCCTGTTGTTTATCCTTTAGCTCATGGTTTAGCCTTTAACTCCTGTTTTAGCCTTTTGCCTGTTGTTTATCCTTTAGCTCATGGTTTAGCCTTTAGCTCATGTTTAGTTTTCTATCTACTGTTTCTCTTTCTTCTTCTCTTCTGTCCTTTTTTTTCAGTTCAGCTCAAGTCTCCACCATCTCTACTAAATTAATCACAGAAATCGTTTTAAGCAGAGAAAAACTCAGATCTCTCTTCTCTCTACTTAAGGTCATCTAAACTTCTGTGTATAAACTCCAGACTGCGGCCTTGCATATGAAAAGTGTTTCTATATGTGATTTAGTTTCTACTCAGTTATCAACCTTCTTCTCCATATATTTTCATTACAGACATTGATTAAGCTTTGATGCATACGCATTTGATTTCTAATTTGCATAATCACATGCTCCCTCTGTATCATCCAGAGTTCAGCCTTGGCTGCGATGCACACACAGAAGAGAACATTTATTAGAGCATGTTAATGATTACAGCAGGAGTGGGTGATATGATCTCGAACCTAAAGCACAGAATTTGTTATTAGTGACATTATGTTGCGGTTTCAAAAGGTAGGAGGTAATGCATGTTCACGTCAAGTCTCTGCTTCTCTGCTCGAGGCGTTGTTGTTTTCTTTGCTTCCATGGCATCAATCACTGCTCGTGTTTCTCTCTCATTGCTGCTAAAAGAGGACACGCCACATTGATTGTTTGTGACTTTTGGGGCTTAAGAACGAAAACTTTAGCAAAACCTGTAAAATGAGTCACTGCTCATCCTTTAAAGTTAGAGCAGAAACTGTGAGCGATGAAATACAAAAAAAAAGCAACAAATCAATGATTGATCAGCCTCCAATTAGAAGAAAACTGAAGCACACACACTCAAAATTTACATGGATACATCAAACATAATGCTGTTTTCTTTTTAAATAATATAATAAATCAAAACCAGCTCCCTGTCGTTGTAAAGCGCTCCTGTCTTCATGCGAACAGGCTGCATTCATCACAGTTTGTGTTTGTCTTAAAGGAACATCCAGGAACATGCCGCGTGTGATCGTGAACATGTGAGATTTCACTGGAACACTTTGAGTCTCTTTTAATCTCTGATTACGTTGATCAGCTGTCATTTCAAAATGTCCTGGAGGACTCCCAGAGGAGGAGCTTCCTTCAA
The DNA here is from genome assembly GCA_030710495.1 of Labroides dimidiatus. Lineage (NCBI taxonomy): Eukaryota > Metazoa > Chordata > Actinopteri > Labriformes > Labridae > Labroides > Labroides dimidiatus. The sequence continues at coordinate 1,595,100 of CM061146.1, read as the reverse complement.
AGTAAAAAAAGGTGCCGTGTCCTAAAACACGTGTTCAGTTCTGATACTTCCTGTAAAACAGAGCTCCATGAACCTGAGCGTGAGCCATTATTACAGTAATTAACTCATTGAAGGTGCTAATTATATCTGTTTTAACACACTTTCACATTTTCCTGTAATGACTCATTACAGAAACGACTTCTTAAGTGAATAACGTGCATCCTATGAGACCCTTCAAGGATGGATGGCAGGAGAGAGGATTTGCCCTCCAGTCTTTTCACTCGCAATTAAATATTGCTTTTGATTACATCAGTACGCTGGATCTTCTTACTTTTCTGTTGCACTGAGACCATCACAGTTTCATTCATTAAATTCTGGTTTTACCTGGGCCAGTCCGAGGAGATCATTAGTGTACAGCGTTGAAAGAAATGAGCATTTCTGGTGTTTAAGCACCTCACAGAATCCTCCGTCCTACATTAAAGAAAACCAAAGATCTTTGATGCTCGAGGAATCCAAGCTTCCGTCTCACACTGAAGAAGAGAAAAAAATGTGGGAAACAAAATGAAACTCTGAAAAAGTTTTTGAACAGCGAGAAAAAGGGCCTTTCCATAAAGAGGCTCAAGCAGCCGTAAACCGTTGTTGAGACCGTTACAAAGACGTTTGAAGGACAGATTTGGTTCCTCAGTCAGTCGCTGCTGACGTGACAGCAGCACCATGAAGCCGTTTTTTACCATTTGAGTCATTAAAATGTCAAAATCTAAAGGTTTCTTACTGAAGGCTGAAGTCAAGGTGAACCTGATCTTGGTCATGATGAATCAGTGTTTATAGTTTGTGTTGATGCTGCACAGATGTGTATTTTTCCTGCACGTTTTCAATCAGCTTTTATACTTTAGTCTCTGTAGCTGTTTTACAAACCGCCTCCTGCACCAGCACTGCCTTCTGATTGGCTGAAAATGTACAACATCTGCAGTATCAAAAATTTAGGTGAATTATCACCACCTACTGGAACGAATCAGCATTACAACTACAATACAACACTTACGTTAAACGGTCCGTGAGAAAGAAGTGAAGTGATGTGAAAATCTTCTCACTGTTAGTCTTAAAAGAGTGTTCACTGCCACAAATTCATTAAAGTCCAAAGAAACCACCCATTAACTCTTTCAAAAACATACGTGGATTATATGAAAGAGGTTTTTACATGAGCTGTAAAACTAAAAAGTCCATCTGTACCAGATTTATCTTCAATAAATAACATACCGTTTGGTGTAAGACTGAGAATCACATGGTGAGTCTGCTTCAAGCCCTTACGACCCTGAAATCACTCCCTAAATTTGTTGATATTTTATTTTATTTTTTTTTTTTTGATAATAATTTAATTTTTATATATGTTTTCCTTTACCTTTAATTGATGTTATTGTATTGTTTCCATTGTAAAATACCTTATCCGACAATTTCTCTGCATATTAATGAGTAAAATTTTAAGATGTACCCATATTTTATTTTGTACAGTTATATAAAAAAGTCAAAATTTAAAAAAAAAAAAAAAAAAAAAAAAAAAAAATCAGCTGTTCTTCCATTTTCGGAAAGCCAGAGTAGCACACTACAAACAGACCCCACAGAGCAGTCAGACTACATTCACATGTAGTATGTTATAGGCGGTTTGGAAATCAGCCTGGGTCTTCCATTTCCACACTTCTTAAAATAACATTGATATACTCAAATGAATCATGGGAAATCTACATGCTGCTATGCAATTCAACCTCTTTAAGCTCACGTGTAAGCTCTTCATACACGCATGTCATTTAATGTCACACAAGTATTTAAGTCGCAGGCTTCTTCGGATGCTACAGGAAGGAGAAATGTTGAAACTGTCCCTGTGTCCAGCGTTCCATTCAGCAATGTGCAGTTTCTATGCAGCTGTGAAGCTTCTTGTGAATACCATGATCAACACAACATAACATAACATAACATAACATAACATAACATAGCATAGCATAGCATAGCATAACATAGCATAGCATAACATAACATAACATAACATAGCATAGCATAGCATAACATAACATAACATAACATAGCATAGCATAGCATAGCATAACATAACATAGCATAGCATAGCATAGCATAACATAACATAACATAACATAACATAACATAGCATAGCATAACATAACATAACATAACATAGCATAGCATAGCATAACATAACATAGCATAGCATAGCATAGCATAGCATAACATAACATAGCATAACATACTTTGAATCTGCCACAGAGTCAAGAATCAAAGACTGATTGAAGGGTTAGCGTGTGTAGAATTTGGTGTGTATGTTTGCTAACAGGAGCTTTAAAAAGTTGTGTTCTTGTTGAAAGTATTTTCATAAAACTTCTTACTCCGTTACCACGGGGACTATTTCTGTGTTGGGATGTTTGCTGCAGGGGAAATTTTTGACACTGAACTCTGAATCTGAGAACAAGTTTTCTAACTGTTTAAGACATATTTGGGCTTGTAGAACTTTCTTTGTAGAGGATCAGACAGTGGAGAGAGTAAGAGAGAGAGAGAGAGAGAGAGAGTGGAGGGGTAATGTGGGCAGTTTTTTTTTAACACCTCATGTCATAAAAAAATGACCTTGGGTTGGTTTACTGTTTGATTTGATCCTTTGCTCCTCCATCAACCATAAAACTGGAGTCATCACTTATCGGTGTTGCCTGTATAATTTGAAAGTGGATGAATAACTCTTTGTCTGAGTGACAAACTTCTCTCTTGGATTAAAAGTCGGACAACTCGTCTTGATCCATTTCACTCGGCTTGTAAATAAGAGCCGAGGCAGCGCAGGTTCTTTGATGTAAATGCACTCCAGTGAGCAGGTGAAGTAAACACACTCTTTCCCTCAGGTAGAGAACGACTTTGCCAAAAAGCAGACCAGAACTCAATGATGCCTGAAAGCATTTGCCCATTAAAACCAGCCTTTTTTTTTCTCTACTTATTCCATTGCCACCTGGGAAAATTACATGCTTGTGAGGAAGTGATTTAAGCACCAGTGAGCGGAAGCAGTGGCTTTTACCGAGTTACCTCTTAACACCTGAGTGGTCCAAAGGAGCTGCAGTAAATGAAAAAAATCCTATCTCTTAAATGCAGCTCGGAAAGTCGATTAATCTCAGGAAGAAAAAAAAAAGAACTACATGCTGATCTGATTTGCCGTCCCACTGCTCCAGTGTGCCGGCGGAGCGGTGCTGTCCGATTGTGACCGTGTCTAAAATCGTCTGGATTAGTTAATAATCATGCGGCGACAATTCTTGGCTGAAAATCTCAGCCTCATTCAGCTGAAAAAATAACTCTATTAACAGTCAACAAGGGACACAAAACAGTCCCGCCAATCATTTTCATCTAATGTGTCCAGAGTGGAGGAGGTAATACCCAAACAGCACTGCTGTTTTCTGCAGGATGCATCCCATAATAACTGTGTTGAGCAGGTAATCTAAAGACTGCCTGTCCAGAGAGCGGCTCTGTGTCTTTTCAGTACCTGATTTATCTGTTTTGAACAGTCCAAGAGTAACACTTCATTCCCTCAGTTTAGAGTAAAAGTCACTGAAAAACAGTGAAAACGTATTTAAAGTGGACCCGATCCCACAGACCTCTCTGAGCCTGTTGAACAGTTCATTATGTGCAGGTGTAAGCATGGAGCAAAGTGCTAAGAGGTTATGTGAAGTTTCCTGATTACTTCTAGGAGTGTTTAAGGTGTAACATAGCACAAAGAAACCCCAGTTACCGATAAACTTAGCCTGTAATCTCACATCAAGTCAGCAGTGGTGGGCAGATCAATCTGAAATATATCGATATATCAATACCAACGTTGGTATCAATACTGATCAATACTTGTGTGATAATATCGATACTTAAATTTCAGTTTCTTTCCTCTCTGTGCGCTCCAATCACTCACTTCACCCATGCACACTCCCCTCCTCCCCTGTGAGTGTAGCTGCTCAGTCACGTCACTCAGACGAGCACTGCTGGCTGCATAATGACAGAAAGGATCATTGTTTTGTGTGGGAAAAGGCCATAGATGGGCAGTAGCGCGCTACAAGTAGCGGCGCTAGTAGCTTTAGTTACATTTTTCTGTAGCGAGGCGGCAGCGCCGCTCTATTTGAGTCAAGCACCTCTTTCTGTAACGAAGCTATTTTTAGAGCCAGCAGCGACGGAAGCTACACGTTTAGCGAGCTCTACACCATAAGATCCAGAATAGTTACGCAGGAAAGCTACACCTTTCCCACATTTTGTATTATTTTACAGCTGAATACCAAAATACTGCAAACTGCAATGTTTTCTGTGACATCATCACAAAGTAACTTCCATCCAGGAACAGAAACATCAGTTTTAGTGGTTGTTTGTTATTCGTGATCGATTTCAACAAGCTGCTTCTCTATGTATAAAGCATCAGCATCGGCGATACTGGCCCTGTGTTTACTTGGCATCCGATTGATACCAAATTTTGCAATATCGCCCCCAACGACATCTTACTTTGTAAATAGTTTGAAAAAACGTAGTTAATGACTTTATCATGGTTTTGCTAGCTCCTGCAGTAAGATGACAATTCACTGAAAACTGAAAATAAATAAATAATGCATCAATCAGAAAGAAAAGCAATATGAAATTTCATCTTTTATTATCTTGTTTAAATTGGAATACTTGTGACTGTAAATAGTTTGAGCTCAGGAATTTCTGTGTGTGTTTGTCAGAGAATATGTGACGCGGTCTGTAGATGAGGAGGTTTGGTATGAGGTGTTTTTTTTTTGTTTTTTTTTGAATGAAAATGCAACCTTCTCCTGAAGTGTTTGCACAAAATATTCCTGCATATATCTTACCCTCATCGATCGTCCTTTCAGCATCCATGGGTAGGCTTGTTAGTCTTGTTGTCGGGCATGATTTGCCGCTCCTACCCGCCCCGTATTTCAAAGCGCTCCTTTTCTTTCTGTTTGACTTAGCAGCCTCATCCTTAAGGATGTGGAGTATTGATCTGTTGTCTGATCTTTCATGGAGTGCACTCAATTGCAGACTGATAGACTCCTCCTGTTATATTCCCAGGGACCAAACCAACTGAGTGAAAGGGAGCAGGAGCTGTTTGAGGGACTGGTCAGAAATGCAAGGGTCAGTGATACGTACAGGGATTCCTCGTAACCACAAAACTTACTTACCTCTGCTCTGCACAGCTCTCTGATTTTATGTTTATTTTTTTACTCTTGGGAGCCTGTTTGAGGATCCTCTGCACATATTTTTTTTTTTTTTTCCCAGAAGGTGACATGCAGAGGTAACTATAGCACAATTCACACACAGCTGCAGTTATGGAGCGTGTGGGTACTTTGAATCCCCTGATGGACGATGTGAAGAACACTCGACTGCTTTGACACACTGATGTTATAATGGATCCAGTCCAGTGATTATGAGCCTGTCAGGAAAAGCTCTGTATGGATTTTTAATGCACAGAGTGATCACATTCAGAGGTTGATGACTCATTTAATACCTTTTAACTACTTCCTTTAACCACTGTAGTCAGTTCTGGGTGCGTCATTGGGATATTAACCCGCTCATCATCTGAGTATCGCTTGTTTTTTAATGGCTGTTATCGTTCACAGCACAGACTGAACTCAATCAAATGTTGGTTGAAAATGAAAACAAATCAGAAGTCCTGATCTTTTTCAAATTTAAATGTCTGTTAGAACCAGGAGTGTCCTGATACGACCTTTTCACTTCAGATATGACACTGATTGATTGATACGATATCAGCACGAATGGCGTGACGCTCGGCTCTACTTGCAGGTCTTCAAGGCTTTAACAAGTCTTGGATAAGTGTTTAAAGTTTAAATGTACTAAACTTCCTCTGTTCTGTGCTGGAAACCACTGGAAACTTGTGCATGAAAAGTTTCGCACTCAGCTGAAACGTCTTTTTTGGACTTTAACAAATAATACTACCACACTGCCGACTTCACTCCTATTCCACGCTACAACACTACTTAGCACAATCTGTTGATGTGATCTTGTGGGCTTTGCATGCTAGAGCTGAACACTGCTGGATCGAAGAGCTGGAGCGGAGTCTGGAATGGACCGCTAGTACCAGAGAATTTAGATGCAGGCTGTCAATCAGATACACTACATATATATATATATAGTGTATCTATATATATAGTGTATCTATATATATAGTGTATCTATCTATATATATATATATATATATATATATATATATATATATATATATATATATATATATATATATATATATATATATATAGTGTATCTGATTGACAGCCTGCATCTAAATTCTCTGGTACTAGCGGTCCATTCCAGACTCCGCTCCAGCTCTTCTTATATATATGTATATATATATAACCTCCTAACAGAAATTTCTATGATTCCAGGACTAGAAAGTAAATAAATAAATAAATAATTAAATAAATATGTGTATACATATATATATATATATATATATATATATATATATATATATATATATATATATATATATATATATATATATATATATATAGTGTATCTGATTTTATATATATATATATATATATATATATATATATATATATATATATATATATATATATATATATATATATTTTATTTTTATTTTTTATTTTTTTTTTTTTCTGTATTCCTGGAATCATAGAAATATCTGTTAGGGACATGGGCTGAGGTAAACATCAGAGTTAAACAGAGAGGATACAGCGTGTTTGTCTGTTGGTTGATTTGTCTCCTTTGCTGTTGTTGTTGTTGTTGTTGTTGTTGTTGTTGTTGTTGTTGTTGTTGTTGTTGTTAAACACAAACTGAAGAAATGAGAGGGCTCCAGTCTTTGTCTGCTCTCACTGTCACATGTTCTGTGAGGCCGGTGTCTGAGAAGGACAAAACAAACAGACCACCACAAACAAACAAACAGACAAATAAACAGACAGCTGACCCAGAGCTCAGAGCAGACTCTCCTGTAGTAATTTCTACCTGGTGTTTCCCAGAGAACAGCTGAGGCGTGGGGCTGTTTGAACACCTGTAGTTCTGTGCTGTGATGGACTGGACACGAGACTTCACCTTTGAGGTCAACATATTCCGTCCTCTGGTTGTGATGAATCAGTCCCAGAGTGTTGGGCTGTTTGCTTTCACAGAGAGGTTCTTTGTGGACTTTCAGACCCACCATAGAGAGAATCCTTGTCAGTCAGTTAGGTGGAAAGCATGGTTCAGCTAATAGCTTTATAACCCTCCTTAAAATACTTTGCTTGTCCCTCACGGCTGGCTGTGCAATTTTAAATGCTTAATGGCTCGGTGCTTTTCTTATAAATGTTGGCTATTTTCCCCTCTGAGTGGATCCATGGAAGCTCAGTGGTTCATATTCCCTTAGAACTGGTGCCACAGCACTGACCAGGACTCACATTATCTCCTGAAATGTATACTCTCTGCTACAGAGCGGAGCTCCACTCTTGCTTATTTTCTGTACCTGTTTTTTTTTTTTTTTACCTTCAGATGGGATCATTGAGTTCAGGATGTATGTGTGTTTCGCTCTTTGTATTTTAAAAGCTCAGTGTCCATTTTTCAGGAGGTGGACTATCTCAGTGTAGCCTTCAAAGGCGTCTCTGAAACACCATCAGTAAGAGAAGGAAAGTGCATCAATGTGTGAGTCAGTCTCCCGCTATGACATCTGTTTTGCATAATTAGCCGTTTGGTACCTCATTACATGTGGAGAAGCTCGTCGCTTAGCACCAGAATGCATGCGGCTCCTATAATCAAGGTCAGCTCTGAAATGAGTTTAATCTGTTACCACCTCAGACATGACAGATACCATGACGTCAGGTAATTGCTTCTTTGGAAAAATGAAATAGTTCCGTGAAGTTAGTCATCCGCAAGGATGAATATTATAAATTGCACAGAAGAACAAATTAACCGGCGTGATATATTACATATCAGGAAGTGTGTGTGCTTCTGTCAGAGCCCGGCGCCGTGTTTCGGCTCTTGTTTCATGTATCGGATGTGAGTCCATTACAGCTTTGATGATCAGTCAGGTTGACGGCTCAGAACAAACAGCGAGGACACAGTGACGACTTCCCCGAAGTGACAACTGTTGGTTAAAAATGTCAAATGTGAAAACAAAGCGCTTATCCGTGAAATGAATGACTATGAAAGACGGCTTTATATAGTTTAGAATTTGTATGTTCTAAAGCCAGAAAATGGATGGCAACAAGCGCAGCAGCGGATTAAACAGCAGACACGTCCCAGAGGGGAAAAAGGAAGCTATCAATGCAAACAGAGACTTTAGAGCTGCTGATTTACACAGAGTCGAGCAAATAATGAATCAGGAGCGAGGCAGAGTCTGATGCAGGCAGTGCACTGCACTTCTTCATGATTCATCAAGTGTTAGAGGAGTGTGATTTTTTTATCAAGTGGGAACAGTTGTCTGAATAAATGAAGTGCCTTTAACAGCACTTTATGAGTTTGGATGTTTCTCACGGGTTTTCTTACCCCGTGTGCGATGACTAATTTCTGGAAACATGCACAGTTTGTTCATTTTTCATAGCAACTCCAGCCAAGGAGGATTTTTACCATCCAAAGATGTCCCCCGTCTAGAACAGCTATCAGCACATAAATAATCACTATGATTTGCTCAGACCTGAGCGTGCAATCAGAGGAGCTATCATCAGGCTCTCTCTAACATTACGCTGTGATATGTGTCATAAAATCATAACGTCTATAACTGCACTCTCATCGCTGGAGTGTAAGATTAAGATGTTTCCGAACAGGACCCAGCTTCTCAGAAGGTTTGAGCCTCTGACAGTGGAACGTTGTAATCTCACAACCTTAGCGTTGAAGCTATTTTCACCTGGTAATGACACGAAGCACCTTTGGTTTTTGGGGTTTTGTTCTTTGTCCTTTCAGAGTTTTGGTTCTTTATCTTTTGTCTTTAGTTAGTTCCTGCTCCTTGTAGCTCAGAGGTCTGTACCACGAAGCTGGATTTCCTCTTATCGAGGTAACCAGGATGAGTCACCATGGTAACGTGAATGGCTAACCTGCTTTGGTGCAGGTTAAGATCTGAATAAGAGGTCAACAAGTAGAAAAGCACCACTTCCTGACCAATCAGCTCTCTAGGAAAAGACCCCGCCCATTTTTAGAAGTTCCTGACGATGTTGGTGCGCCAAACGCTCAGGAGAGAGAGAGAGAGTTTTTAGGGAGAGATGCGATCCTTTTAATGTTAACGATGACACCCTGTAGAGGAGATTCAGATTCTCATCAAATGGACTGAACTTCATTTGTCAGCTGATGGATCAATAAATAAATAAATTCAGCTGATTTCATCCAAACATCAGAGACAGAGTGAAGAAATAAAGCCTCACTGAGCGTCTGTTTAGCTCCACTGTTTGCATCTTAAATAATGATGTTAATAATAATGGTCACACATGGCAGAACTGTAGAAACAGGAATTTATCGAACGCGCAACTACATGGGAGTTAAGAATTAATATTAATTTTATTGAATATTCCAACACAAAACACGCTCAGACGGGGCGGAGCCTCAAAACTAAATGGAAAATTTAAACCAAAGTTTGGACACTGAGGAAGAGCTCTGCTCCAAACGTCTGTGCTGTAATAAAGTCAAACTGAGTGATCAGAGTTCTGTCTGTTTATACTGTCGCTTTTAGCCTGATGACGTGTTTCAATTCTTTGTATTTCTAAAAAATAATTGTCTGCTCCTTTATGGTAAAGTAGAGTTCTCTGCAGGGTTTCTTTGTTTCTCCATGTTTGTGATTGGTCAGACGCTGCCGACTCCACCCCTTTAATGTGAGCGCGCTCTGATCCAGACTGGAAAACCCTGGATTGACTCAGCCAGTTGATATCCAGCTTCGTAGTCCCGCTTATCAGGATTGTGAATGTCTCGTTCAGTCAACCCAGGTAACGATCTCAGATGTGTTCAGCATACGTTACCGCGGTGATTTATCCCCGTAAAAAGTGAACCAGCTTCGTAGTCCAGGCCTCAGGTCTGGATCTGCTCATTATGTTGACTTGTTGTTGTTGTAAAGCTAAACAGGATGTGGTGTTGACAGGGTTTATTTTATTTTGAAAGTCACCGTGTGTTTTGATGTGATTTTCAGTGTATGACTTCCTGTCCTGCTCAATATGCACAAATGACTTAAAATATGGATCATTCTGGACTATAAGTGACCTCATCAAGAGTCAGTTTACCACGATTTGCCTCCATGTGGTCCTCTTTACCCCATCTGATTTAATAATGGCAGCAAACCATCAGTTTTCATCATTATTGAGAAAAAAGACCATTTTAGCTCCAAATGGATCAACACTCATCTAAGGGAAAGAAACCTCAGGATTGTTGGATGACTTCCTGTTTATCTATTCTGTTATTTATACGGTTGTGGCTGGTATATCTATTTCAGAGACTGTTCAAAGGGTTGATGCAGGGGTGAAGTACTTCCTGTCCTCTCTAAATAAATGCCAATGTTTATTGAAGATCTTTTTGGCTCCAGCAGAAAACTCATTATAAAAACTTCCAACATAACTCAGCAATATGTTGAGGTCTGGTAAGCAAGGCCCAGATCGATACAAGGAATCAATTCATGTCACTGTCTGCATTAGCCCACGGTAAATGTAAAGCATCTTTTCAAACAGAGGCCATAAAATCCTTCCAGCAGTAGAAATCCTGCGCAGGGTGCTCCACTCTCTAAGTTTGCTCAGAGGTTAAAGAAGACCTCTTCACGCCTCGTTGTGCTGTCAGACAGAAAAAAGCACAGGTTAAAGTTCTGGGTTGGAAAAAGAGGAATATCAAAAAGAAGAAGTGGAGCACTATGGGTACTGCATGCTTTTGTTTACTCAACTCTAAGGTCTGACCCTGACCTGAAACTTGTTGAAGGAGATGGTTCAGAGAGCTCGTGGTAGACGGAGCCAGAACGATTTTCACGCTGCTACTCTTATCACAAAATCCCAAAAACTGAGTTTGATGTTTCTTCTCTTTACATCTCAGAGCGACTAAATCATTGTCCCAGTTAGAAATTCATCACAATATTGAATAAAGTACCAAAATGTCTCCATGTCCGGCTGTCTGAATAAAACTTTTTCAACATAAAAACAAACATTACTGTTTGTTTCTTACCCTGTAAATTCTAGGATTAGATCACGAGTAGCACCACAAAGTGCTACAAACATTTAGCTTGAGCTACACGTTGTTTTACCCATTTAGTAATAATAATAATAATAATAATAATAATAATAATAATAATAATAATAATAATAATAATAATAATAATAATAATAATAATAAAAATAAATATTTAAAAGCTCCTTTCTGAACACTCAAGGTCATATGGGATAAAAACAGTTAAAAAATAGCACAATAAATATAAATGAAATTAACATGAAAAAGTAACATCAAGTTAAAATGAATGCAGCTCGGAACAGACAGGATGTGACATGTCGGACAGCTCAGGTGGTGTCGTCAATCTTAGCCTAAAAAAAACGTTTGAAAAAAGAAATAAATTTATTTATTTATTTATTTATTTTATTGTTTATTTATTTATTTATTTCGGTCACGTCAGCACACTTATATGACATCACACATTGTCAATAGTTGATCAAATTGTACATGTCCGAAAGGGAAGACGGGAGAAGCAGAGCTTATCTAGTCCCGTCCCCATTTCCTCAATATTTAGTCTCCTCTTTTCCACATATCATCAGATTATTATACATTTGTATTCCAACTTTCAATTCCCTCCTTATGGATTTAAAAAAAAAAAAATCCCAGCATGCACGTCATTCCCTTCATGTGTATTTCAGCAATCGGAGCATTTCATGAATCATGTGTCTTGAAAATGACGACGTCTGAAATGAACTTCACGTCGCATCCAACCTGAAAGGTATACATGCGTAAATGTTGCATTCTGTCTTGTCTTTGTAGTGTATTCAGTTGAATATCCATTATCCAGGATTTAAAAATCATTGTGTTCTGTTTTTATTTAAGTTTCACAAAGTCACAACTTCATTGGAGTTGGGTTTGTACTTCCTGATTCCTTCAGTACCTTCATGCCTTCATTCGAGCCTTCTCTGTTTACTCCTTTGAATCACAGCTCAAAACTTACTTTACACCCACTGGCCTTCAACTGTACTGACATGAGTATTTCAGAAACTGCTGATCTGCTGGGATTTTCATGCACATCCATCTCTAGGGTTCACAGAGAATGGTCTGAAAAAGAGAAAATATCCAGCGAGCAGCAGTTCTGTGGGTGAAAATGCCTTGTTGATGCCAGAGGTCAGAGGAGAATGGACAGACTTGTTCGAGCTGATAGAAAGGCAACAGTAACTCAAATAACCACTCGTTACAACCGAGGTCTGCAGAAGAGCATCTCTGACCAAACAACATGTCGAACCTTGAGGCAGATGGGCTACAGCAGCAGAAGACCACACCGGGTGCCACTCCTGTCAGCTAAGAACAGGAAACTGAGGCTACAATTCACACAGGCTCACCAAAACTGGACAATAGAAGATTGGAAAAACATTGTCTGGTCTGATGAGTTTCTGCTGCGACATTCGGATGGTAGAGTCAGAATTTGGCGTCAACAACGTGAAAGCATGGATCCATCCTGCCTTGTATCAACGGTTCAGGCTGGTGGTGGTGTAATGGTGTGGGGGATATATTCTTGGCACACTTTGGCCCCCTTGACCACAGTGTACCATCTTCTGTTGGCTCCTTCCAGCAGGATAACGCTCCATGTCATAAAGCTGGAATCATCTCAGACTGGTTTCTTGAGTTCACTGGACTCAAATGGCCTCCACAGTCACCAGATCTGCAGAAACTGCGTGATGCTATCATGTCAACACGGACCAAACTCTCTGAGGAATGTTTCCAGCACCTTGTTGAATCTATGCCACGAAGGATTAAGGCAGTTCTGAAGGCAAAAGGGGGTCCAACCCGGTACCAGCAAGGGGAACCTCATAAAGTTGCCGGTGAGTGAGTGTATATATAAGTCATTGATTCACTGACACCATTATATTGGAAGATCCTGAAATCACAGAGCGATCCTTTGAGTGAGACAGGTAAAGAGTTTAATTGGAAAGAATCCTCACAGGATGAGATGACTGAATTAGACAGGAAGTAATTATCCTCCCGTCAAATATGTATAATTTGCAGGATCATAAATTGGCAGGCCTTACCATAGGAAAAAAAAACAACAACACAGCAGCACCCTTACACAGGGATGAAAGCAGGGGGAACTAATGCATGCGTACAAAAGACATTTAAAGAAACAGCAGTATCCTCTAATGACCGACTCCATGAAGGGAGCCTACCTTCATTTTTTATTCCTGTTTGACAGATTAAAGAAACGCTGATTAATTGGTCTCTCTGATGCTACTTTTAATGAACACCAGGGTCAGACCATTGGGGGCAAATTAGCTTGATCCTGTTTTTGCAGAACAGAATTAATGAAACCCCCCAGGACTGAGCTGAAGTGTGCCCTGTATTCACGCTCATGTGCAGCTAAAATACCTCACAGTAGCAGCAACTATTCCAGTATTTACCCAAAGTGAGGGTGTGAAGGTTCAAGAGTTAGCCCTTGTAATGCAGCAAAGCTCTGATTAATGAGATTATGAGGCACTAATGAAACTTCAGCTGTATCATTACATCTTTAACATAAGGCCAAAGAAAAGGAAGGGGGAAAAAAACAGGCTGCTTAATGTGATTGGCTCTGGTGAAGAACATTTGATCTATGCCTGCTGCTGAGCCTCGAACTCCACTTTAAGTCACTGCACGCTGATTCCACATAAACAGAAGCGAACCACTGAGTATAAACAACCCGCTAACCTCTAGGCCGGCGAGCTTTCACCTTTAGAAAATCAGAGGAAGCCAGAGATTGATGTGGGATTTAAAGAACAATGTGTTTTCACACCAAGGGTCCAACGAAACAGTATGACTGCAGACGTTAGTTGCTTCGAGCAAAGCACAGCGTGTCCTCAAGAAGCCGTGCACCACAGCTGCCTCACTGTTTGTCAAACTCACACAAATCTGCAGGAGAGGAAATGGGATGCAGAGGAGACTAACTTTTCCTAGGGGGAGAACCCAGGGGTTCAATCTGGGCTGAAACTTCTCTAAAAACAACCATATTTCCTTAAAATTACTTCCATTCCAAGTGAAAGTGAAGGAAAAACTGAATTAGTTTAACAACCATCAAGGATCCATGAATCACAGATCCAGTAAGTTACAGAATATTCACACTGAATTCATCCAAACTAAAGGTAGTTTTCATGTGTCACAGCTTGAGTGTCTTATTTGGTTTGGCATTAATGGATTCATATTTGCTCTTTTTGAGTTCGTGTCCTCTCTTCGGTTATTTTATTATGGCCTGAGCCCGTGAATCAGGGCAAAGGCCCTGATAAAATCCTTCTTTTTCCTGCCACTTTAACCCTAAATTGCGTGCCTTCCACCTCAGATAAACATGAACGCAGGCAGACACAAAATTCAGTCACAGCAAAAAATGTATGAATGCCAATAAGTGCTCCACAGCGCCCCCTAGTAAGTCCAAACTGCCGCCCCTTGGGCTACTTTCAGCTATGGACCTAATTTTTTTTAATTTTATTTTTTTTTGTGTGTGTGTGTTTGTGTGCGTAACTGCATAACATACCAAGACCTACAAAAAAAGCCTCTTACGACCATCGTGAATTCTGTACAGGAAGTTCAGAAATTGGAGATAAACATCAGATTTTCATGATTTATAGGTTATGTATTTGATTGAGCTTGTCCCACAGTTTTGTTAAAATCATCTTGAAAAATTGTTTGTTTATACTTGACACATAGACGATTAAAATTTATCAAAGGATTTCTCATAACTCAGTGGGCGTGGCCACAAACAACAGCCAAATTTGACTTTTTTTGTTTTGCTAAATGCTAATGCTAATCTATATGCTTTTATTCTTTCATCTTAAACTACAGCGCCCCCCTACTGTCAACAGGAAGTCATGTGTTTTACTCTGTGATTGAAACTCCTCCCCTATTTTCAAACATTCTTTTCCATTCTGCTCAGTAACGTCTTTCAGCCCTTCATTAAGCATCACGGGTGCGAGGGCCCGCTTATCGCCGCTTGTGGCTTTAATCTTCGTTTTGATGCCGGTTAATGAAGTGGGTGTTTGTGCGGTGTTGTGTTTTTGATCACAGGATTCAAAGTGGTTGAGAAACAGGCTGAAAAATGATACCAGTGCAGTTTCATCACCAACAAAAGCAATTAAGACCATCAGTGACAAGAACGTTCATTTCCAGGAGAAAAAAAAACAAAAAACTAACATGTAAAAAGAAAGATTAGCAGAGCTATATTATTTACATCTTGGCCAACAGGGGGCACTAAAATCAACACAACTCAATGCTCCTCACACTAGCTCTGATACAACCTGCAGTTATTCACCTGTCACTGTGAGGACTTCTGAAGTGGTCTTGAAATAGTCTCACTTTTATATACCTGCCTGTTCATAAGCCACAACAGAAAATGAGATTATTTCTCAGTATCTGCAGTTGGGTTGGATTTTTCTGGAAGGACACAAATCCATTTAAGGCACTCAGACCAAAAGTCTCTTTGAGGAAACTACACCAGCCAGAAAAGCACAAAAAAAAAAAAGGGTTTATGGCCATTTTAGCCATTTTAACATTTAAAAGCTGAGTTCAACTATCTGAAATTCGAATTTTGCCTAGGCGAAATGTGAGTTACAGATATCCATGATTCAGTTTTGACTTGGCGAAATTACGTCACATTTGCCATTCATGTGTATTGGATGACTCATTGCGGATATCCAAAACGTCATTTCGGATATCCAAAATGTGAATTACAGATATCTACAAATGAATTTCGCCTAGGCGAAATTTAATTTAGGATATCCGTAAATACTTTTTTAGATATCTTAAATTATTATTATTATTATTATTATTATTATTATTATTATTATTATTATTATTATTATTATTATTATTATTAATAATAATAATAATAATAATAATACATTTTATTTATATAGCGCTTTTCAAGGACTCAAAGACGCTTTACAGGAATAAAATTCGAATAAACATCAAATACAGACATGCAAAAAAACAAACAAATTCAATCCAATCAAGCATAAACAAATCTAAAATATAACAGTTAAAATTACAGATAAAAAGCAAAGTTAAAAAGGTTGAACAAAACATGTGGAGTTAAGTGAGGTTATAAGTTAAAATTGAGGCGAATTAAAGATATCTGTAATTTGAATTCTGCCTAGGCGAAACTGAATTACAGATATCTTGAATTCAAATAACAGATATCCAAAATTCATTTGTAGATATCTGTAATTCACATTTTGGATATCCACAATGAGTCATCCAATACACATGAATGGCAAATGTGACGTAATTTCGCCTAGGCGAAATGGAATTACAGATATCTGAAAATTGAATTTCGGATAGTCGAACTCAGCTTTTAAATGTTAAAACGGCTTGCCATACGGGTTTCTAATATAGTAATGTTGGACACTGGAGCTGGACGGTCAGAAAGAAAAGGCATCAGAGCAGAAGAAGGTGAAACAGGAGAGTGCAGAACACGGGTTACAAATAAACTACAAATAAATACACCACCTCGTCACTTTGCATCCTGCAAAAAGTCCTGAACAAAGAAAAATTGATCTGGTCTCCAAAACAAATGCACGCCTTGGCAAGAGCCTTTACGACAGTGGGTGATCATGGGAAATGGAGTCTTCATCCCAGAGAGGACTACCGATTCCACCCACAGGTGTCACTGCAGTCAATGTCAAACAGATCGTCCTTCCCTCCACATTTAAAACGATGAACCACTGAAATATTCAGTTATGACAACAGAGACAGACTAACAGCCTCGACATAAAACAGAAGACACCTGCAACACCTGAAAGACTGGAGACAAACCTTATTTCAGTGTCCAAGTTCTGCACAAAGAAGCACATCTTCTCCATTGAACATGATCCAGATCGCAGTGAGGAAACTATTCAGAGCATAACTGTGAGGAGACATGGCTGCAGCGGAAACTAACAAACCTGGCTGCTTGTTCAAACGGGGAACAGCGTGTGTTTACATCATGGTTGGCTTTAGATCTGGTTTGGCATTTTGTCACATTGTAATTAAAAAAAAAAAATGTTGAACTTGGAGGTTTGTTCCTCTCTGTTGGTCAAAACATTGCAAAGATACAGAGTATTTAGTGCTGCTCATCAGATCAAGAAAAGGTCAGGATGGGAAAAAGGTCAGAACAGCTCAGAATTCTTCATATTAAGAGTCGGTATTTCCTGGTTTTGGGGACATTTCTGTGCTTGGCTCGACGGCTCAGCAGGATCCAGAACATCAACATCATTAAGCGGCTGCATGTTGTGAGTGTATTTCATAACAAGAAAACTGTGGAGTCCTCCCAACTCCTCTTTGTGTTGAAGCTGTAACTGTGTGGGAGGAGGTGCAGGAGAGGTTGAGCAGTGTTTCTCGCTGCTTTGTGGGCGGATTCTGGATCTTATTCTTCTGTTTTGATCTGACTCTTCAAGACCCAAGAAATGATTCCTTTGAGTGACCACAGCCCACAAACAAACCCAAGTGGAGTGAATGACTGTGCTCCCTCTCAGTTTGGGGGATGCTTTTGTATAATGGAGTTCAGGTTAAAGTCAGGGTTGGTGATCAGATTTAAAGACACTTTTTGTTACTCTGGTTAAAATTAGCTTCATGTCCCGATGGCAATCAATGCATGATCATATCTGCTGTCTACCAGCCAATCCTAGCGTTTGGGATACAACTTGTTAAACCAATCAAATCCCAGCGTGCTAGTCCTGATTCAGTGTGCAACAAATGTAGAGCAAACAAAAACCATGAGCTGAGGACCGGTTTGAGTCTGTGGTTTTGAATGAGTCCCCATCATATGACTGTGAATCAGCGGCGTTCGTGCATTTGAGCGGTGGGCGTCGTTTTGGAGGAGCTCCAGGTGTGGAAGGGGCTAAACGGACTCCTGAGGAGATGCTACATTCAAATTCATGCTAGTTTTCTGTGACGACTAACCCTGACTTTAATGTTGCAGTTAAGCTACATTTTATTGAAGGTTTTAACAGACTGACGATGTAACAGTAAGAGATGAGAGTAAACAATTGCATTAATATAATTTAAGTTAACCCTTCGTTGGTCTTTCAGTCAATTTGACCCAAATTCAAAAGTTAATTTGCCATAAATTTTGTTTTCTTCCATATTATTACCTGAAAATTACATGGATGGTTCCATTCTATGGTCTTTGCAAGCAAAATTATTTTTTGACAATTTTGGTCAAATTATGTGGGTTTCATAAAAAAAATACAGCACCCATGGTCCTCCAGGGTCAATTTGACCCAAGAGGACAAAAGGTGAATGGTAAATCTGAAGACAATACGAGGGTTAAAGAATTATACATGCTCCAGGGTTCCAGCTGCTTCCTGATGCACTTTCACACCTACAGCCACTGACTGATCATACCAGTGGATCTGAGTTTAAAGCACTATTCACACAGTTTAAGTGTCACCAGGGGAGCTCTGATGAGGACGTCTGTGTTTTTAATCCCGTTTAAATTGACCATGTGTATGTAGAGTAAAAATTCCAGGGAAAATCACCACCAGAATTCTGACTTTAATCTCATAATAATAATAATAATAATAATAATAATAATAATAATAATAATAATAATAATAATAATAATAATAAAAACAATAATAATATGTTTTGGATTTTTATTTATTTATTTATTTATTTATTTATTTATTTATTTATACATTCATTCAGTGGCCCTAATCCTCTTCCTTAAGTAAAGGTCTTTGCACACTGAGTCCAATATTTTTGATTTTTTTTTTTTTTTTTTTTTATCCATAATCTGAAAAACGCAGTCACACAAAGACCCCTCGCACACTGAATCTGATGCTTTATTTTTATATTAATTGCTTAATAGTTTTATTTCTATTGTACTGCAGATTTTTTGCAGGGGGGGGGGGGGGTGTTACATGTTGTTGTGCAGTCCCTGGGTACTTTGGTGCAATTAACCGGCCATAAAGAAGCACATCATGTCCCTCATATAGACCATAAAAACACGTTGAAGCAGGTGGTACTGAGAGTGATGTGTCAGCAGAATCAGAGCGATTTCAGGAGAACAAACAGCAGCAGCAGCAGCTTCGGACAGACTGGATGTTCAAAGTTCAAATGAGCTCAGAAAAACACGGCAAATGGAAAGATCTATTTTTGTTTGACTTGTTTTTACTGAATCCAGATGCTGTTCTGTAGCATGTGGAGGAGCACAGTGACCTTGTAGAGGAGCACACAGTCCATATTTTATCTCCTGAAGTCTACAGCACCGTAATTGCGCTCCAGCCACCTGCCTCACAGGCGCGACTCCGTAACAGACTATTAGCAGTTTTGACAGCACTACAGCAGCCACTCTGTGACGTCCGCGGTTTTAACAGTCTGTGGGGAATACTAGTGAGCGCTCTGCTGGATCAGAGCAGCGGACCGTAGCCAGCAAATGCTTCCTGACTGAACTTACATAGCTCATTGATGATGGTTTCATTCTGACGGTGCGAGTAAATCTCAGTTACGCTCACACTTTTAAAAATCTGGGCCTCAGGTGGAGAACGCTGGCTCCTTCTATAAAGCTCGGGGACTTTTACAGATCTGGGAAGCAGGGCTGCACTTTTTTTTATTTGTGCTTTGTCTGGCACACTCCTTGCAGTCTCCAGAACACAGTTTATCTGCAGGGGTTTGTGACTTAATATATCTGCGAGGATATATCTATGTTCTTTGTCAGAGTCTCTCCAGTATACATTTTATAGCTTTGGTGGAGTAAAACCGGGGACGGGAGGGGGCTCAGTGTGCCGGAGCTACAATATATAATGACTGGTTGCTGCGTGTGATATTGCAGAGGGGAGATTTGCACTGAGGGCTGTCATATGGTGAGTGGATATGGCATCCATAAACCCTCAGGGTGTATGAATGATAAAACCCTGTTTTGCTGTGTTGCAAGGGAGAATTCGCCCATTAACTTTGGTTTGATTGCTTATAAACATGGCACGCAGGCTGCAGAGTGCTTGTTTCCAGAAATCCCTGGCTGAGCACTGCCAAACCTGCTGCCAAGTGAGGTAGGTTACATGGCTTGGAGCAGCCATGGATGGCAGCCTGCAAAGACCACCGTCTCTTGCCAGGGTTACGGGTATATAAAGAGAAGCAAATGTGCCCATTACACTCGGACAACCTTCATCCCCAGCCGAGTGTGATCTGCTGCGAGCGCTCACTTCTCGCTCCGTCCCTCCGTTTGGTTCCTGCTCCCAACGCCTTCCAACCTCCTTCTCTTTATCACACAGCTACACTCTCTCACCAAGAATATAAACACACCGACTCGCTCCACGCACACACGCACACAAGCTCTCCGCCTTCAATCCAACCCATGCTGTCCAGACAAATCAACAGTTGGAGCCAGAGGCTTGCAGCCCATCTGGTCAGCCATTTTCCAGCAGGTCCCAGCATGTGAAAAAAGAGAGAGAGAGAGAGAGACATCTAATCCCTATGCTGCCACAGAACTAAAAGGCTCCTGATAGCCCCCCCCCTCCCAGTCAAAGTCGAGAACGGTGAACACAATTTTGCCACATTGCCTGGCAAGGTCGCCAAACTGTGTGATCTCTCTTTCGGTCTGCTTTTCTTTTTCGAACTCCTCGTGTCTCACAGTTACCCACACACACCTCCAAGTCTCAGAGTGCACATCCTGCAAAGGTTTGATTGGACTGAATCCAGAGGGAAAGGCCTACTTTGCAGACGCTGTACTTCACAGTGATTAGTGTGGGGCCAGCTCCCTACGACTGTCAAGCCTGGAGCAGGGAGACCTGGGAAATGTGTGCTAATACTGAAGCAGATTGCACAGAGAACTTGAGAGGGCTTTTTTTTTCTCTCTTTTTTTTTTTTTTTTTTGCATGTGCTTGAGTTGATTTGGCTCAAGCAGCAGTAGTTACTGTTTCAGCCCTTTTTTTCACTGTCCTAGTTCTTCCGAACGAAACATAAACAAAGCTGTGTTGTCAAGATGGTCGGCTTTTTACTGCCGACTGTAAGACTGAGTTATCCAGACTCTGTCTGCCTTCTGGCCTGTACGCGTTAGCACAATATGTGGCTAAATAAAACTCACATGTGCTCTCTCAAATAATTCTGGAAATGAAAAAGTAAACACAAAAGGGTTACGAAGAAGGGTGACGAATTTAGAAATCAGCTTCACTTTGTGTGAGACTAAGTTGTTCTGCTCCTTTGTTCGTACTTTTTAAAATCTTCGTTTGGCGAAGGCTGCCTGAAGACTCACATTCATTCCTATCAAGCCACAGCACTCAGCACTCCCTTCTGAGAGTTGCAAGCATAGCCATTGTTTTCAGTAGCCGGCCAATGAGCAGCTCCACTGAAGCAGTGGGAGGTTAAACGTTTAACTCAAGGGCACCTCCATCTTAGTTGTCATGGTAGCCAGTTTGTACTCTCTTTGCCTAATCAAAGTTTAGTGCAGGTCCAGAGGTTTGAAGTGCTGACCCTCCACTCACAGTCAGACGACTGCTGTAACCTGCCAGCTGTAAACACAGGCAGAAGACTCACCTGAGAGGACCTGTGTGTCAGACGGAGACAAGAAGAGTAAATGTCATCCTCTGCCCCAGGCTGCTCCAACACACTGTGTATACTCAACTGCAAACAGTAATGCATCGTAATTGGTGCATTAACTTAGTACTCATGAGCCGATTTGGAACCACTCGTGGCTAAATTCAGTTCAGTCCAGCGTGTTAGATGTCCAGAGCACGGAGACTCAGGTGGTGCAGTGAAAACATACACAGCTTTCACTCATTAGGGTGCTCAGGGGAACAGAGCTGGACCGTTAAACAAGTTATCTTTGGTTGTGATGTCAAAAATCCCCCACCAATCAGCTGCACTTCTGTCGTCTTTGCATCCGTCAGTGATGTTAGAGACTGAGACTTAGGGTGGCCTTATGGGAGGGGTTTCTGTAGGATGAGGTCTGGTGTGGGCTTGTTTTATGGAGTCAGACTCCCAGGGTACCCTGGAGAACACGGGGGATGTTTACTGCAGGAAAGTGAAACAGGTTCTCTTGCAGACGACTGTAACACAACACCACAGAATATAATGTATTCATCCTTAATGTTTATATTGTTTAAAAAAAGGTTACATATATAATATACATACAATATATAATATACATATAATTACCAATACTTGGCAAATAAAACTGATTCTGATTCTTTCATATTTGACTGTTTTTATTTAGAAGTACAACGATAATACATCTTTGACAAAGGTCCCCGGACTGATGATGTGAAATGAAACTATCACAGAGCACGGAGCTGATTTGGTAACCTAACCACTGTCTCATATCAGTTTTCAATGCTTGTTGTGTTTATTTATTCATGCATCTTTTTGTGCACACACAGCATATTGCCTGCCTCATGCCTCCTGCTGGGATCCATAATGTCGTTAGCCTAATAGCATAACTGCATCAGTCATTTGTTATTTTTTTTAGTACTGTTTATAATATTATTTTTTATATGAGCTATATTATCATTGTTAAGTTATTTATTTTATTTTAATTTCTTTGACTTAGGAATTGGTGCTATGAGGATCAAATAATAGTAATTTAAATGTGTATAATATGACTTTGACCAGTGGCCCACAGACCGGTACCAGTCTGTGGGTCATTTGGCAGCAGGCCGCACAGAAAGAATGAATAACTTCCATTATTTCTGTTTGGTTGGTTTTTGGTTCTGTTTTGGTCTGTTTGTTTATCATCTGAGTCTGAATGAAGTTCTATTTTGAAACATGACCAGATCCACATCCGTCTATGACTCACTTTAGACGCTTGTCAAAACCAAGACCCTTGTCTCGGTCACGTGATACGTCCCACTAAATTTACACACCTTAACAGATGGGTCCGTGAAAATGTCGTCTGACATTAAATAGGCCCATGGCGCAAAAAAGGTTGGTGGTCCACTTACTTACACTATTATAAATAAATAAATAAATAAATAAATAAATAAATAAATAAATAAATAAATAAATAAATAAAATTAAATTGAATACAATTAAATTAAATTAAATTAAATTAAATTCAAAAATAAATAAATTAATTAATTAAATTAAATTGAATAAAATTAAATAAATAAATAAATAAATAAATAAATAAATAAAATTAAATTGAATACAATTAAATTCAATTAAATTAAATTAAAAAATAAATAAATTAATTAATTAATTAAATTGAATAAAATTAAATAAATAAATAAATAAATAAATAAATAAATAAATAAATAAATAAATAAATAAGGTTGTTGCCACAATGAGCAAAGAATGCAATGGCGGGGAAAAAATGCAGCACTGTAGAAAATAATGGCGGGTAGCCAACAAACAAAAAAAAGGTTATAAAATTCTTCTTTGTGTTTTGTCATTATTCTACATAAACTGTAGGTATACTTTATATTTTCATTTACTGCAAAGAACTCTGAACGGCTTTTAATTTGTGCTAAAGCTGCTGTATAAATAAAAGTTGACTGAAATGGAAAAACAGGATCAGCACCTTGGAGAGCTCCACAGTGCATTGAGAAACAAACTGGGCCAAAAATTTCTACTTTTTTTTTTTTTTTTTTTTTAATTTGTGTGAAAACAAAAAAGGGTTGTCCTTGTGGATGTACTTTGAAAGAGTTTTGTTGAATTTAAAAAGTGATGTGGACTGCTGTGTAAGTCTTATATTTCTCTGTGCAGCTAAAGTGACAGGCGCTGTCCTTGGTGCTGAATATTCTTTCCTAGTTTTTTTTTTTTTTGGTAACTCTTGATAAACTTGAACCTGTGCCTTTAGTGTTTGGTTTTCACACATGCTTTCTTGGCTGAATAGGAGAATAAGACTAAGTGTGTTTACATCTACAATGAATGATTTGAATCATTCATAAGAACACTCAGTCTGCATAGAAACTGACTGGATCATCAGTCTCTGGGTGTCTGGATGTATCATAAATTCTGCTTTTTACTTGTTTATTTATTTCATATGTAGCGTTCAGATTCAGATTGTATTAATTTGTTTTAATTCTTATTTTTATGTTTTCACCCAATTAGCACCGAATCTTGGCAGAAACGCAAAAACAGTTTATTTTAGCCAGTCGCGTTGGGCTTATTAGGAAATAAGTTCAACCGCTGTTTAAGACGCTGTGAAACTACAAACTCGGAATAAAGATGGGAGGACAGACGAGGTGCAAAATAATCTGGAAGGATGAAAAGGAAATGTTTTTTTTTTTACTGTTGTTTTTCTGCAGCGATGTAATGTTCCACACAGGAAAGAAAAATCAACCGTTCAATCATAAATACCCCCCGAGGACAAAGCAGCCAGGCCAGTCAAGTGGAAATGCATAGCAACAGCTGACATTTGGAGGAGCGTGGTGACGGTATATGAGGAGTCGTGAAATGGATGAGAGGGAAATGTCTCATGTATAGAAGCACCCGAGAGATAACTTCACTTTCAGACACCTTATTTAACTCTGAACGAGTAAGCATGAAGGACAAACGACGGTAGACTACCAAACACTGAGGCCCGTCTGACTCTGATATCAAACCTCTGACCACAAACCCTGAGTCAGAACTCGCCTTTTAACGCCTTCTCTGCAGCCTTTGGCTTGGAGGCTGTCGCCTTTTCGGGTGGCTCTCGGTTCCACATAAGCAGGCCTATGGGGGTGCACTGTGGACCCCAGTCTGGCTTACTGTGGTGTGAAATTGCATACGCAACCTTGAAATGATTCCCACAATAGCAGATGGTCTAAGCAATGGAGAAAAATACTCTCTGCTCGCCTATCTGAAGGAGGAAGGTGACAATAAATGAAAGTTTGATTAGAAAGTGACACCCGGGGGTTAGGGCAGGCGACGACAGAGTGAGCCTCTTCAAACCGCTCACTGCAGAAAGTAAATGTCATCTGCAGCTCACAGAAAATGGAACACATTTACAGTAAGTCTGTTTGCGTCTACGCTTTAACAGAGAAGTTAACAGAAAAATCTACATTTTAATACCAAAACGAATAGAAAATCTAAAAATAGAAACGCAGCTCCGGGTATGTTTTCCTCAGGATTAATGAAAAGGAAGTAAAATCTCTGCTGCTACTTCAGGTAATGCGCCCGACCTGAAGAGCTTGAGTACGTCCCACTGCTAATACGAAGCTGATAATAATCAAGAAATTACAATGCCAGCAATTTCCTTCTATGCTTATTATGCCTCACAGCGCTCCTTAAATCAGACACTGGTGGAAACAGCTAAGTACATAGAAAAGATGCTGAATCACAGAAAGCAGTCTGATGGGACTGGTGCTTAAAAGCAGTGTTTGGTGACTGTGGCAATGATTTATGAAGCAAATTGGGATGGGACCATTTTCTCATTACAGAGAAGAACATCGAACCAGCCTCTCTTTAAGCTCAGTGAGCTAAAGGCTCGATGATTGATGCTGATGCTGATGTGCTTACCGCTACATTCAGGCTCCCAATTTAAATTGCAGATGTCAAAGTGATCGCAGCGGCCATCGCTGGGCTCTTTTATGGTCTTACAACATGGGAAATGATTTGCTTTTAGAGGGGAAGTTTATCCACATCACTTATACTTGTTGATTTAGTGTCATTTGCTATTTAATCACAGCAGATATCTTCCCGATATATATGGACTTTAAATGGGCCGAGGCTAACTGTTGCTTCACATCCCCCTCCCCCTCCCCCTCTCCTTCTGTTTCCATGTCATCCTTTATGCTATCACTCCATCTCCCCTCTTCTTTCATGGATCTGCGCAGCAAGTGGCCCGATCCAGCCCCTTTAATTTCTGTTCCAACCGGCAGAAACACGGCTGACATGCAGAGTGCCATTAAGCACAGCCACCGTTTGTCCAGTAAAACAGATTTGCATGCATCCTCCACTCTAAGGATTTGTTTTTCATCTTCCGAGTTCTCCCCAGCAAGTGACAAAAAGGACAATAACAAGATTACAGACACTCAGAGCTCCTAAAGACCTTTAAATCTTTGGTCTCTTCTCTTTCTAACCACTGAGTTTAAACTAATGTGAGAAAAATAACGTCAGGGCTCAACAAAAGATGTTTCTGCTTTTGTTGCATTTTTCACGACGTGGTGCCCATGCTGTGGTGCTTTTCTCCTGTTTCTTTTTTAGATTTCTATTTGTGTACCTCATTCTGCTTTCACACATCATATGACAGTAAAGGTGCCTTTTTCTAAAGAACTCCACTGAGCTAGCAATTCAAAAAAAAAAAAAAAAAAGGAACTGAGCATTATTTAAAAAGAAAGGAAAAAAAGTGCACAAATTTTAATGTGAGTGCAGGAGAAGCTGAGAAGCTGAAGAATCCGTGTGTCATTCGTTCAGTTGATACTCAATTATGAAAAAAAAAAAAAAAAAAAAACAGTGAAAAATGGTTCGTTTTCCATTTTCTCCTTTTTGAAATTAAAACAAACGAATAAAAATTTGTTCTTTTTTCGATAACCCGTTTGTTAATATAGATCAAATTAAGGAAACTTGGATTACAGGCCACGGGCTGATTTTAAATCTATAATTTAATTTGTCTGTTCGTTGTGACCTGGAGGTTGTAGACGCAGCAGCTTCTCCGTCAAGAGATGAAGACGGCTTGATGTTAGTTACAAAGATGACGAAAGGGTCAAAAAATTATTCATTTCATGTTAAAAAATGATGTTTTTTTAATCGTGACGATCAGTGATAATTCAGTTGGCTTGATCTTTTTTTGATTTGGGATTAATTCCGTTTGGCTCCACATACATCAAGTGGAGATTTCTGCTTTTTCTTCATTCAAGTAAAAGTTTACACAACAAAATACATCTGCTGAAAATGTATCACCCTAAATATGTGTACGTTGTGAAATGTGTCTTCAGTTTGTGTGTAATGTGAATTTAAGTACCGTATTTTGCGGAGTATAAGTCGCACAAGTCAAAAAATGCATCATGAAGAGGAAAAAAAAAACATATATAAGTCGCACTGGACTATAAGTCGCATTTATTTGAAATGATTTGTAATGTTTACAGTATTTCAAGAGAGAATTATTTACACAAAACGATACGTCAGTGTTTGCATATTAAGAGGTTTAAATATTATTTTCCTACAGCACCTCATATCTGTGACCATAGTTAAGTTTCAGATTCACTTCCCTACATGGGATCCACTCACTCACTTCACTTACGTACACCCCCACCTGCTGTACTGTGTGTGTTTCCAGTGAGACAGGTACAGTGTGAGCTCAAATGAGCCTCAACGGAAAAACAGCCTCACTCTTAAAGTTACAGGAGTTTTGAAACTAGTTTGTGACTCAAATCCCCCAAAAAACTGTCTAAAGCGAAAAGACGTGAGTGAATTTTTATTTCCCCAAATCATGTGATCAGGCGCTAAACACAAGGAGCTGTCAGGCTGTCCAAGCTGAGATGCAGAGATCATCCCATCATCATTCCTCATGTATGAATTTAGGGAGCTTTCCCCCCCAAAAAGTACCCAATAACACGGCACCTCATTTATTTGATATATAAGTCGCACCTGACTATAAGTTGCAGGAGCAGCTAAACTATGAAAAAAGGTGCCACTTATAGTCCGAAAAATACGAAAACATGGATGACTTTCAACTAAAGGAAGTGTGTGTGTGTATGTGTTCGTGTTTTTGCTGAATTCCAGCTCGTTAGCTGTTTCTGTAAATTGTCGTATTTTAAGCAGAATGAGTTTACGCTGAAGAAAACGTGACGGATCGCTCTGCTGATCATTTATCACCTGAACATGGGAGCGTAACAACAGTTACAGACACAGGTGCAGCCGCAGCAAAGTGAGGTATCAGTAAAAACAACATGGTGGGAAAAAGAGAGTTTAAGGTTTGAAAGGATTACTTTATGGGCCGGTTTAACCTTTACTTGATAAGGACACCTTAAGAGAAACAGGACGGGTGGGGAGAGGGAGAGATGTGCAGCGAGCGGTGCTGAGAAGTGGAATCAATCCACCTGCTCTGCCAGCTGAACTAAACCTGCGCCCCAGCGAGAGCGTTTTTCACAAACAGAGTTCATCATTCACAGCTGCTTCTCCTTCAACCATCGCTCCTTTGTCCTACACGGCGACAACGAGACTGACACCAGCCTGAGGACAGGGTTAACGTTTGTTTCACCTCTCCATATTGAAATCAGAGTGGTTAGACCCTAAAAGCATTTAGTAGTCTGAGTTCGCAGTAAACCACAGAAGTCTCAAGTTTGACAGATTTCTAAATTGCTGAGCTTGATCAATACCTTGACAACACCACGCCGGCTGATGAAGTTTATCAGAGAGAAGAGAGATCTGAGTTTGTCTCTGCTGGAAACGATTTCTGTGATTAATTTAGTAGAGATGGTGGAGACTGGAGCTGAACTGACAGACAGAAAAAGGACAGAAGAGAAGAAGAAAGAGAAACAGGAGAGAGAGATAGAGCAGGCTAAAGGCTAAAACATGGGCTAAAGGCTAAAACATGAGCTAAAGGCTAAAACATGAGCTAAAGGCTAAAACACAAGCTAAAGGCTAAAACATGAGCTAAAGGCTAAAACACGAACTAAAGGCTAAAACACGAGCTAAAGGCTAAAACATGAGCTAAAGGCTAAAACACAAGCTAAAAGCTAAAACACGAGCTAAAGGCTAGAACACGAGCTAAAGGCTAAAACACAAGCTAAAGGCTAAAACATAAGCTAAAAGCTAAACCACAAGCTAAAGGCTAAAACACGAGCTAAAGGCTAGAACATGAGCTAAAGGCTAAAACACGAGCTAAAGGCTAAAACATGAGCTAAAGGCTAAAACACATGCTAAAGGCTAAAACATGAGCTAAAGGCTAAAACACGAGCTAAAGGCTAAAACACAAGCTAAAGGCTAGAACATGAGCTAAAGGCTAAAACACAAGCTAAAGGCTAAAACATAAGCTAAAAGCTAAACCACAAGCTAAAGGCTAAACCACAGGCTAATCTGTTTGTGATAATGTTCGTTCAGCCCACATGCAGCAGTTATTCTGCAGTGATCTGATCAAACTTGAGAGTCTGTCAGTAAAATGAAGAGTGAGGTTACGTTAGCTCTGATTGGTCGATGAGCAGGACATAAGGATTCACTAACGCTACATGTTAGCCTACGGATACGTCTCAGAGCTCAGTCTACTAAACTCCAGAACAAACTGACAAAGTATCCAGTAAAAAGTCGTCTCGAAAAAAGAAAAGTAGTGTTAAAAAGAAGATCTGATCTCCATTCATTTCCAAAACAAACACACGCCTCGTTAAGAGTCATGACATCACCACAGTGTGCGCACGAGTCCAGCCAGAAGGTGTCGCTGTGATCCACTTCAGAGAGTCCTCCAGAGTCTTTACATTCATGCATGAAGCTGTAGCATGGATTACAAAGAGGTGTGATTACCTGCTCTAGTTTAGGTGTTAATGACATCATCAACTGACAATCTGACTCATTGAGTTGCACTGTGGGTAAACAACGTGTTAGAAAGTCAGAGGTTAAACAGCGTGATATACCTTTGCATAGAATCATACCACTGTTGCTCTGCTGGATGAAAACGGATGCTTCGTTTGGTCTTCAGTGCAACGTTTCAGGAGGTTACTTATAGAAATGCTGGGCGACGCTTCAGAGAATACCATATTGTTGTTTTAGTTTGTAGTTATAATCCAGAACACTTCCTATCAAATTCAGCCAAGAAGTCCCCGCAGCGCGGGGGGCTAACAGCTCTGTTTGACGAACACAAACTCTGTGGTACGCTCAGCCTGAGATCTGTAAATGTGCAACAATATGGCTCAAGGTTTCGCTGTAATATGAGGAGAGAAATGAGACGCACAGACTGAGCTTGTGTGTCTCAGTCTCTGCATGTTCTCGAGCTCTGTTCAGTCTAACTGCATCATGGTATTTGTTAGCTCAGCATCTGCTACTTTTTTTTTTTGTTTTTGTTTTTTTCTTGCACTCTTAGAAATAAAAGGAGACTTCTCGCAACTCTGGTCTGTTCATTCTGTGCAAACACAAACTTTTTTCCTCTGAGCTGCTCTGAGGAATGTAAGATCCAAGTCAAACAGCTCATTTTCTGCAGTGTGAATCTGAATGTGCAGTTCTGACTCCTTTTTTTTTTTTTTATTCCTTCTACTTTCACTCTCCAATCTCTCCACTAAACACAGCTGTGTGTGTGTGTGTGTGTAAACGCGTGTGTGTCTGTACAGTATGTTAAGACAGGTCCGATTTAATGGTCATTAGAGGAGGAAGACAGGTAACGCTCGGTGAGGAGCCTTCCACAGAGCTCCTATTTAAAGCAGACCTGGTCTGGATGCACGGAGCCTCCAGGGAGGGAAAACAAAGTCATAGATCAGCCTGAGGGGAAGTAATTAGGACAGATATTTAAACTGAATAATGCAGGCTTTGCTGAAATATTGAAACCACCTTAAGTTTGTTAATTAAGCTCTAATCTGGTGGATGGGCCTGTTTCATGTCTCCCTCATTCGGCGCAGACTGAATTATTCAGGGACACGAAGGCATACAGGAGAGATAACGCCGGGCTGTACATGTCTTTAGTCTTCTTGTTAAGAAATGATTAAAGGCACGCTACACCTTGGTACCCGTGCATCAGCAGTCTGCTTGAACGCCACGGTTCTGTTCATACCCAGCGTCGTGAGTCTGCCACACTCGTCTATAACAAGGTCACTTTGAAGCTGCAGCCGAGCGCCGTCATTGAAGAGTCTGAAGAGGGATTCAATCACATATGGCGAGCTGTGCATATGTGCTCGCGCAGACAAAGAGATGCACAGACACAGGAGTGAATGAAAGCGCCGTACCGCGCTCTGTGTGGTCACATCAACAGCTCCACTTGAATGGCATGTGGTAAACAAATACAACACTTAATCAACCGTCACACTGCTGCCCGAGGTTAGCGCTGAACCAACCCTCTGCCTCTGATCTTTCTTATTTCTTCCTCTTTTTATCCATCTTGTCTCTCTTCTCTCTTCCTGTCTCATTTGAACCTCTCCTTCCTCCCCCCTTACACCCCTCTCTCTTTTTCTTCTTTTCTTCTTCACGCCGCTCGGGTTTCACAGATGGAATGACTTGGGGCGATGGTGGTTATGCAAAACACAATTCAAGTGAATGCGGTGCCGCCACAATGAGAGCGGCATAAAAGGCACGCACACAAAAACACACTGAACTCTTTTATGGCAGGGAAATTCTTGGGGTGAAGAACATTTAGAATTTCATTATTATGAAAGCAGGAGGATAATTACACAGTAAACGGCTGGAATGGATGCATTGTTCAATAAAAGAGGGAACACGCTGCAAAAATAAAAAATTCAAAAAAAAAGAAATACTGGGTGAGAAAAATTTGCCTGTCGAGTTTCTTGAAATTAAAATGTCCTAATATAAGAAAATGATCTCTGATCTCTTATCGAGCTGTGGCTCAAAATCTGCGTCAACAACAAGCGTGTCTGGACGTGTGCATCACTTTTAAGAGTCCTCTGGAAACACTTCTGTTGTGTTGTCAAATTGGTGAAGATGTTTTCTTCATTTGCTTGTGTTTTTTTTTTTTTTTTTTTTTTTGTGTGTGTGCTGTGAGCTTTCAGGGCCACCGTAGAAAGCTCAGGTATAAGTTTGATTCCAAAGCTGTAAAGAATGGAACTGGGTCTCTGGATGACTCAAGCTTGGTATGACGGGGGCAGATTGGGTTCTGGTAGGGGTTACCAAACTATTCAGCCTGCAATCCCTAAGTGAGAACATACTAATAGGCCAACAGCATATACAGATAAAAAGACCAAAACTGATCTAAATGATCAGTCAAAAAGTATTCTACCAGTGTGCACGTATTTCTGTTCTTCCTTGAATAATCTGTCTCTGCTGATACTGTTGTTCTCCTGGTTTGATCAAACATTTTCTGTTTGCCTGGTTTTGAATGAAATTTAACCTCTATTAAAGGAACCACTGAGTTAACACAAACTGTTGTTTTTTTTAGCTGTTCCTCACCAGCTCAGGCTCAAGTACCCTTTAGATCTGGCTCTGATCGAGTGAGTCAGGACCCACTGGTGGGTTTGGGGAGCCACTCTTTTTGTTTATGCTGTGCTTTTAATTTGGAATACATGAGTTGCCTTGACTTGTCAAGATTTGTTTTAATTTTGTTATAACGGTAAAAGTCAAACAGTATCAGCCGCTGCTTTTATGTGAATCCGCACAGAAATATTTACTGAAGACGGACATTTGACTGTGTCATCACTCACGGTCCAGAGGAGGCGTGTTTCCTGAGATGTGTGTGCATATGAATAGATTGTTTCCTTTAATCTGTGCTTTGTATCAGTCATTTGTTTCAGCCTGTGATCTCCAGGACTCCTAACGAACCTTTCATTGAAGAGCACCTGTCCTCACAGCACCCAGCTGGTGCTCATCAGCCGGGCTGGTCTATAAAAGGAGTGAGGTGTGTGACACCAGCCAGCACCTCGAGTTGGCATCTCTTGGTAGGTGTGGTGCGTGCGTGCGTGCGTGCGTGCTTGAGGCTCATGGCCGAGGCTCATACACTCAATGATCCTTTGGCCAGCTGCAAGATTCAGGGATGTATTCAGTCCAAACGGGGAATGAACAAAGCTTTTCTCCAGTTAGTGGAAACTTTGAAATTAAGTTTGAAGAATTAGTCGCTTTTAGAGGTTGGGGAAGTTTTGAACTCCATCTGCGACGTGTGCACTGTGCACGCTCTGCGCTCATCCATCCCATCCTGCACAGTTAAAAGTCGACCAATTAGAATGGTGTACTATAAATACCACATAGACTGATGGGTCAGGGGTAATTATGACTCTGGAAGATTCTGTCAGCACTTTCCTGACATGAAAATCATTTCTGACAGCAGCTCAAGCTGAAGGGCTGTGATCTGAATACTGCATCGTCAGTAATTGCTTTTGCCTTTTTTTTTTTTTTTATTGTCAAGATTTTATTTTGTGAGATGGGCTCAGACTTGAGGACCGTACATCGCTTAGCATTATCCCTGAGGTGCAGGGTCAATCGATACAGCAGGACCTGTCCTCACAAAAATGCAGATATGTTGGGAATCGATGGTGCTGTGTCATCACCTCTCATTTCATTCAGCTGGGCAGAGATATGACACCATGGCAGCTCTCTGGGGAGCATCGTACAACGGAGGGAATCTCAATGGGATCCTGTGACTGTCTTAATGGGCTACTACTCCTCCATCCTTAACTCAACCGACTTGAATCAATAGTTTTTGTTCTCTCTCCTAAAAACTGAATTTCTAAACTAGTCTTTGACTTTCCAACTACAGACCACACGTCACTCTTCAGGCCCATTTATCCTCCCTTTAGGTCCTTTTCAAACGCTGTTATGTCCTTTCCTTCCTCAACAACTCAAAGTTTTTCTTTGAAAAGTTCCGCCATTATTTCTGAGTTGCATATCAGGTGGTAACAGCAACACTGCCCCCGTGGTTCCTGGTGGTACTGCTCCGTATCTGTAAGCTTTATAGAAACGTGCAGAAATACAGACGAAATGAACGCCGAGCACAGACAGAAGGCTCTGTCTCTACCTGTAATTACTGTTGAGCATACATGAGCCTTTAGAAGCCAGTGACTATCATGTGATGAGCTCTATAGCTTTTAGGAGTGACAGACCTCTCTCTCTTTTTAAGCTGCACAGGAATGTTAGAGAAGAGAAGAGAATATTGGTGTTGAAATATCTACCTCTGAGAAACGGGGGCATAATTAACCTCTGTTCATGAAAGAGTCCATCAATCTCTGCATCAAAGCCCAACCTGTTCGTCTGCTTATCCTCTAGTTTGATCGCACAGAGCTCCCTCAGTTTAGACATTAACACTGGAATACAAACTTCAGATCCTGAGTGATGTCATCAGTGTATTCAGTTTGGTCGTCTGCTCGTCTTCAGTTAAATGTTGAAAAGAACTTAAGTTGCTAATTTTCCATAGCTTCTCAACCTTTGCTGTTCCCTTTTTTTTCCCGTTTTCATGATCAAATAACTGAAGCCTGAGACAGGACATTAAAACTTTGTCAAAGACTTTATTTCTAACACTACTTCTTTTATTTTGGTGTACCCCAGGGATCTGTTTTGGGACCCATTTTATTTTCCAAATACCACCAAGTTGACAAAAAGTTGACTGTTCTGAAAAACTTCTGTCAAAGTGACACAGAGGTCTCCAGTGGTACCTTCTGCTTTATCTCAACACAGCTCACGCAGTCTATGCAGAGAAAATGCCTCATCTGAAGTAGGAATTGAGTCTCTTCCCAGCCTCTCAATAAAGTCTGCAGGATGTTGTTGGGAATTTTCCATGGTTGTAAAACTGTTAAGTTGCCTAATGACACTTTTTTTTGTCATGTCAGCGTTGCAAGACGTACGATAATTATCGTATTTGTACGATAATTTAGCCCTCTGTACGATGTACGATCAATAATTCCAAAAAAGGCTAAATGTACGATAATTTGACAATTTCCTGTGGTTGTTACAGATCTACTCCAGTCTGACGGATTTATCTGTAAACCCTAAATGCATCTTATATCATGTGATGTTTCCAGCCAATCATAGTTTAAGTGTCATTTGTCTCAGAACGATTGACAGCCAATCACGGTCGTAGGAGCTCCGTCAGGAGGAAGTCGGTCAGTTGAGAGAAAAATGAGCACCGGAGCCTCGAGCTGCTGATCAAACGCTGCTGATGTGGTGCAGGGCGATGAATGATCACAAAAGTGCCTGTAGGACACTAAACAGAGGGATCAACTGTGATTTTCACGCAACAATAAGACAGTTGTTTTGATCATTATCAGTTATTTTGATTATTTTGTCGGGTGTACGATAATTTCCCCAAAAATACGATAATTTTGAGGCTCTGGTACGATCATTTTATATTTCCCATCCCATCCCTGAGTCATGTGGGCAGTCCTGGCTTTACAGACTGAAAATAACGGAGTCCCTGTCAGCAGAATCTAAAGTCATTTTGCTTTCTAGTGATTTTGTTTGGTAGCTCTTAGTAAACAGTGTCCACTGTACTCCTGCTGGGTTGCTCATGACCTCAGATAGTTCAGGGAATGTAGGAAACACCTGCCGCGCTTTTGGCTTTCCAGTCACAACCTGAGCTGAAATCTGCAGCTCAGAGTCTTCCTTAGTTTGATTCTGTCTCTCTCTTCCTGTGATGAGCATAAACCCGCCTCTCCGTATGAGTCCAAATGTGATTTTGCTTTCCAGGCTCTCCTTCTCAGACTGAGCCTCACCTTATCCTCCTGCCTGAGCCTGAATTTATCACACAGTCTGAAGCCTGGCTGCGTCTCTCTGTGAATCTGATGTTATGAATGTATACGAGTTTGTTTTTGCTCCCCACCTGTGACCTTACATAAGCCTTTCATGATGATAATAATAAATAAATAAAATGTAAATTCCTAAACTTCAGCAGAACATGGAGACAGACAGCAAAGGTTGCATTGGGTCTTGAAGGTGACGTCTGAAAAATTGTACGTATTTAATGACCTTCTCTGGGTGGGACTTTGCTCCAGGAAGGCCCTGCTGGTCCCTCTACAAGAGTTTTAAAGAAGAGTCCCTCAAAATCTAGAATCTGAGTCAATTTTAAATTAAGGGGGGTATGACAAAATTTGGCACCAATGCCAGTGGCGCCGCCATTGTGCAGCCAGAGTCTGTGCAGTAGAGACTCTGAGAAAATCTGAGTGGAAGCGGATGACAACAGTCTAATCTCTTAACTCTCCTTCTTGATGTATTTCACTATTCCCGAAAACTACACAAGCACAGCAGCTGTCAATCATCACCAGACGAGATGTAAAACCCTGTTTTTAAGAATATATTAAAGAGAAATGGGAGAAAGAGAGTCATTTATTGATACCAACTGAAGTTTGGTTAGATGTGTGTAAACTCCAGTGGAAATGTACCAATTCTGATGGATGGCGTGAATTTGGATGGAAGTGTTTGATTCGTTTCTTTGTTACACCGAAGCAGAAAGCTCATTTTACTAAAGAAGATTCAAAATGTTGGAGGTTGTGTGGATTTCAGGAAGCAAATCATTGGCACATCATCTGGGAATGCCCAGTGATAAGACCCTTTTGGATAGAGTTTCATAAAGTATTAAAAAGTATACTTAGTATTGATGTGCCGCTGCAATTTACTACATTATTTTTGGGCAGTGTTGATCTTCAGGCTAGGCCCATCGATAAATACTTATTCAATGTCTTGAGTTGTGCTTGCAAAAAAGCCGTAACGAGGCGCTGGTTGCTTCCTGAACCTCCCACAATACAGGAATGGATTAATTTAGTAAATGATATTTATGTTATGGAAAGAATTACTTTTTCTGTACGACTACAGAAAGATGTATTTACCAAACACTGGACTAAATGGACTAACTATATAAAACTACAGTCAGACCTTGTGGATGATGCCATTTAGGAGCCCCTGTGATGCTGTCATGTCTTAACAAATTGCATGTCTTATATTCTATTCTCTTTCTGAAATGTGTCTGGCTCATTCTAATGTGTACACTACTTTCTCTCCCAAACTGTATATAGTTGAAAATAGTTAAAAACTAAGGACTGCAAAGGATATGAACACAACTCTTTATTTTATTTTCTATTATTCTGTGTAACAAATTGCTGTCCAAATGCAAAAATAAAAAAATACAAAAAAAAAAAACAAAACAGTTTTTAACGTCTAATAACTAATGAAAAAGAAACTTTACAGAAAAAAGAGGACTTGAACACAACGCAGCCCGATAATGTCTAAATATCACCACAGCATACAGATCAGAGAAACATTTCTATGAGGAGTAATAATTTACTAAAGTTTGACTGCAGCCCATCTGGAATGAATGGAGAGGCAGAGTTTTCGACCTATACTGCAGCCAGACACCAGGGGGAGCAGTTTTAGTGGCGATCTTAGTTCGAGTAGCGTAAGATGACATCTTTATTTTTATCTATTTTTTGTCTCTGGTTGCAATATGGACTAAAGCTTATTCGATGTGCTCAAACTGCTGGACCAGAGAGCAACAGTTTATACTTAAAATGACAAAATAAGTATGAAATTCGTGTCTTCTGCACTGACTTCTCTTAAATCGAGAGTTTTTGAACTTCACAGGCCTTCAGTCTGGAGGAGTAAACCCTGAGAATAATATGACTCCAGTATCCACACTGAGAATAAGGGTAGAAAAATAACTAGCCTAATTCCAAAAATAGCCCGTACCCTGTGCGCTGTCAGAACCTTCAGCACAGATATGAAAAATCCATGTGGTGAGACTCGGAGCATCCTCAGACACGCCTCCTGACTGTAGTTTCAGATCACTGGAATCGGAGGAGTTGTCAGGCAGTTGGTCCGTCACCCTGCAGAACAGAGACTGAATGAGCTTCATTGCTGGATTCTGTTGGTTCCAGACTTTCTCTTTCAGGTTCACTCAGCGTTTAAACATGCTTTTGCTTGAAGCTGACCAGCCGTCGTCAGGGGTCAATACCTTTTTTTAGTCTCAGTCATGCTTCCAATATCAACTCATATGACGCTCCAGTGGACACATCTGTGAGCAGCTGAAGCACAAGGCTTGATACAAGCATCTGCTGTCTGAGTGTGTGTGTGTGTGTGTGAGAGAGCGTGTGTGTGTGTGTGTTTGCTGTAGTCTTCAGCATCATCTTGTAAAGTGTTTCTTTTATTTGTGGTAAGAATTCAGGTTGAAAGAGAACAGAAGGGAACCGTCAGTATCACTTCTTCCCCTGAAGGTCAGCGAACAGTGGAACACAACAACAAACTGCTATGATTAAACTCATGCAAAACAGAGCCTGACACTGACTTAACTAAATGCAAATTAAACACACGGGTTAAGATTTTCCTGCTAAACAAGCTGGTGGAAAATTGCTGCAAGAGTCTTGTTAAAAACACTCCTTGCTGCAAATGAGGGCCTTAATTAGCTTGATTACGTTTGTTGT
This sequence comes from Labroides dimidiatus, assembly GCA_030710495.1. NCBI lineage: Eukaryota > Metazoa > Chordata > Actinopteri > Labriformes > Labridae > Labroides > Labroides dimidiatus. The sequence goes on along the minus strand of CM061146.1, from coordinate 1,557,112 downwards.
TGATAAAATCGTCTGGTGCAGGTAACTCACTGCTGTTTTCCTCAAATGCACATGAAAGTATTTTTCCTCCAGTCCTTCTTTCTCAGAATGCATCCTCCAATACGACTCGGTGCCAAGAGTTTGCAATAAGCTTGTCGACATTAACACCTGTCAAAGTGTAATTTTAAAGTAAATCCCACGGCTGTGAGGTTGTTTGTTCCCCGTGCGGCCAGCGAAGCAGCTGCTTGAGTTGATATTTTAAAATGTAAAAGAGGGACGAGGAAAAAGTTTTATCGTTGCCAGTGCAGATCTGGTTATTAAGGTTGAGAAACAGCAAATACTCTAAACCACGACGGTTGTTCGTCTGTCTAATAAAACCCATGATGCACTCCTCTAATTAGTACACCTCACCCTTCCAATGGCACGCAACACATCACACGCTCCTACCTGACGGACGCTTTGGAAACACTTTGAGCTGCTTTGCTTTTATCAGTCCCTCCAGGATTTTGCAGGTTTTCTTGGGGATTGTTGTGGACTAAAATCGCTGATTTTGCAGAAACCACGAGGCAGTCGAACACAGGGATAAAAACAAAGTAACTAAAAGCTGCCATGAATGAATGTTGGCAGGGAGCTCCAGAGGGCGGGGGGCAGCTACAGACCAGGTCACCCCAGGTCCGGTGCTTGGTTCGTGGTGGAATGGAGAGAAGTTTGGTGTTGGAGGATGAAGTTTGCGGGAGCAGATGGTGATGGACAGGGGTGATGAATCAATCCGGTCCTGTCCGACCCGATCAGGAAGCTAAGGCCCCGTTTATACGACATTGGTATCAGGGTGAAATGTAAAAGTTTTGTTGCATTTCGGGCTCTCGTTTATACGTAAACGCCGCTTCAGTCGACCTAAAATGCAACTTTTTTAAAACGCCCTCCAGAGTGGAATTTTTCTGAAACGCTGCAGCTTCCGTTGCCGTATAAACGTCATGCTCCGTTTTGCGTGTACGCATTCCACTTTCATTGTGGGAACTTTCGCGAACCGGACAACAACAACGGTTAAATGTCGGACTAACCGGGTTGTGCTTGTGCTGCTGAATCTGCTGACTGCCTTTAACAAAATGTTCATCTGTTGCTCCACTCCTGCAATCATATAAAACGTATTTAATATATCCACCAGACGATCAGCTCGCCTCTTCTTCGGCGGCAGACTACCAAAAGACCCTACAGTTATATCGCCATCTACTGGCCGTGTGTGCATATTACAGCATTCTCTGTCCCTCAGCGTTTTCGTGTGAAACGCTGTGAAGCTTTGTCGTATAAACGGGGCCTAAGAACCATCATTTATCAATAACCTATATTGATGCTGATAATCTGAGTCTAAATTGTGGATTAGGATCAGGCAGAGATCTAGAAGAGAGACTTTTTCAGGATCACTCAAAGTCCTCACAGGAACTTCAAAACAATCTAAAATCCGAGCGTGTTAATCTACACGGCGGCTGAACGAGGTTACAAACAAACACACTGGAGGTAAAGTTCTGTATCGTCTGTTTTCCTGGCGGCGACCGTGTTCTGATGTTGACTTGAGGATGTTTGGGGCTCCTGATTGAACTGCAGCGTAATACTGATTATAACTGTCAGAGAGGATGGACAAACATTTGATGATGCCATTTCATTTTCTCTTGTATTGAACTGCAAACACTATTAGTTCTGCAAACTGACCTGAAAACAAGCACACACCATCTATAATCTGGGCGCCGTTAGATGTTGTTTCCGCTCAAATAATGCTGTCACGCTCCTCCGGGAGCTTTGTAAAGGTGATTGTTATTTGATATTTCACATAGACGACGGTGACTCCTCTTGAGGTCAGGGTATTGATCCCTTCCTCTGATTTTTTTTTTTTGTTTTTATTTTTTTATTCTGACATCAGGTGGCCGTGTTTGTAGAATTTCTTTCCTCGCTCCGCTTTGTTGACACTTCCTCTCAATTTCTGAAAGATCCTCGGGCTGCTGTGATATTTCCTAAATCGATCTGTTTGATCAGAGGCAGTCTGATGGAAGCGGATGATTTGTCACCCGCTCTGCAGGCCCGGCCGCGTATGTCATCTGTCCAATACTGCAAGTCATTTAGAAGCATTACCGAATTAACCGAGGCCGGTTCACATCCCCGATGACAGACTTGATTTGGATGTGAAGCATGATTTATTCCACTTGAAATTGAATTAGTTAACCTTTCTGTTACTTAATATAATTGTCCTGTTCCTCATAACTCATATTGTTTGAATGTGTGAGAAGCTGGTCCAAAAGTCGTTTCATCTTTGGCCACTTAGTATTCTGCAAAATGGGGAAATCATTCAACCTAATGGCGCCATAATTCAGCTTGGTTCATTATTTCATTTAATTAGGATGGTAAAAATGAACAAATATTTGTGTGGAGAGCTGGCAGATGACATTTTTAAGGAAACATTTTTAATTGATTAATTAGACTAATGCATCTGTGGGGAAATGACACAACGAGGGAAGAAGAGAAAAAGTTGTTGCTGTGTGTGTCAGTGTGTCAGTTTGGTACTTTCAAACTCAGCCGTCTGCCGTCAACACACATTCATCTGTCATTCCCACCCAGGAATTACTTAAATTGCTGCTTATTTTTGCATATAAATAATGCACGCCAATGACAAGGAGCTAAGTGCTAATTTGCAGTGAGTGACAAAGCCTGGACTAAACCTGACAGAGGGTTTTAAAGTGTGTTTTGCTTTGCGGCGAAGCTCTGCTTTCTTCTTCCCTTAAGGCTCACTGGAAACAAACACGCTCCGATAACGGCCTAATAAGATGAAGGCCGATGATGAAACTCTCACTGTCATCTCGCTCATTATCCCATAAAGACACTAAAAAGGAGAGAGGGTGAGAGGGGGACGTGAGAGAAAAGCCAGAGAGAGAGAGAGAGAGAGAGACGCAGAAGGGGAGGCGTGACGCATTCAGAGGAGGAATAAAAAGGGCGCTTGTTCGGGTGGGGAAGATTTATGACCTCATGCCGATGTGGTTGTGAACTTTTTAGTGCTCTGCTTCTCTCAAAAATGTCCTCATCATGGTGCTCTGTAATTCTGCAATCCGCAATCAACATCCTGTCTCCATGTAAATGTGCATAAATGGCGTCCTACATGATGGGATTTATGGCCCAGACAACACACCCTGAGATTTAGGTTCAAAACTGCTCTGGAAGTATTGATTTACTCATCAGCTCCGTTTCAAGGCATTAAATCCTGGAAATTTATGCCTCGAACTCGACGATATAAAAATAATTACACAGAGTGAATCCGTGAAGTGTCATTCCTCTAACGATGGCGCGTGTACTGTAATGCATGTATGAGCTGGATCATGTTAAGGATTGATTTTTTTTTTTTTTTCAGCCTTATAAGAGAATTAATGTCGGGTTTGCTTTCACACATTCAGCTTCAGATCACCCCTGTTTTAATCGTAGGCGGTGCGACATGGAGGCACAGAAACCGCCCGTTAGTTTCTGATGAGCCTTTTTTTAAACCAAACAACGGTGGTCGCTACACTAAACTTATCTGAACTCACTTTTAAATTAACTTATCAATATTCGATGTTCATGATTTAAATTTCGATCAACTTCACCAAACACAGGACACAGATGATGAATGATTTATTGTCCAGTCAAAACACCTACACCTCTCTGAAACTATATATATATATATATATATATATATATATATATATATATATATATATATATATATATATATATATATATGGACCAGTACTTATATAGCGCTTTTCTAGTCGTTCTGACCACTCAAAGCGCTTTACACTGCTAGTTTCATTCACCCATCACCCACCCACCACATTCACACACCGATGGTAGAGATTGTAGACCATCAGTTTTTTAACTAACACATTCATACCCATTCATACACCAATTGGGGGCAATTGGGGGTTCAGTGTCAGTCTTGCTCAAGGACACTTCGGCATGTGACTGCAGGAGCTGGGAATCGAACCCGCGACCTTACGATTAAGAGCCGACAACTCTACCACTGTTCCACAGTCGCCCCTATATAAAGTCGCCCCATATATAAAGGGAAAGGTATTTTTTTATTTACCTAACATAACCTGATCTGTCCTAAACTAACCTGACCTAACCTAACCTTACCTAATCTGACCTAACCTAACCTAACCTAACCTAACCTAACCTAACCTAACCTGACCTAACCTAATCTAACCTAACCTGACCTAACCTAATCTAACCTAACCTGACCTAACCTAACCTAACCTAACCTAACCTGACCTAACCTAACCTGACCTAACCAAACCTAACCTAACCTAACCTGACCTAACTTAACCTAACCTAACCTGACCTAACCTGACCTAACCAAACCTAACCTAACCTAACCTAACCTAACCTAACCTAACCTAACCTAACCTGACCTAACCTAACCTAACCTAACCTAACCTAACCTGACCTAACCTAACCTAACCTAACCTGACCTGACCTGACCTAACCAAACCTGACCTAACCTGACCTAACCCGACCTGAACTTGTGAAAATCACTTGAGGCTGTTTCGGTGACTGACTTCCTGTATCGCTCAGTCTGCTCTGTGCAAACTGATGCTTCATATTCAGGCATCTGGAAGAAACGGCACCTTGTATATCTGCCTGGGAGGCCTTCGACCAAACCAAACCAAGTAATAACAAAATATATGATTTTAGTTCAGTCTCTGTTTCTACCTCTCAGCTAATTTCATCTGTGTTCAGTAATCATCTCCATGATGAATTACTTTAATATATGTGTTGTTTAATTTAAAGGTCTGGCTCAGTCTGCCTTTGTGCTCCCAATAAGACGGCTGCACCACCAACAGCTCCGTCCTAATATTTTCCCTTCACAGAGGAGTACACACATCGCATGTTTGCTTTTGGGTTCCTGGATCTGACTTTCAGAGTTTGTTTTTGCACACAGTGGGATCCTCGTGGGACCCGCTCTGTACGCCCTGCTGCTGTCAGTGTACTGTAAGCACCCCCGAGCTATTTGGCTTTGTGAAGTTAAGCCGTGGTGCAGCACTGTACAAGAGGACTTCCTTGCATAAGTAAGAGCTCACATAAATGTTTAAAGTGTTGGTTCACTGACAACACACACAAGAAATAAGAAATATATTTCTCCTTTTAGCCATGAAGAGTTTGTTGGTTTTATTTGTTAAAGTTTAAAGAAGAAGAACTTTAACCACAGCTGGTTGGTGAAACTGAATGAAAACTATCAGAGGTGTTCTGTAAGCACGTCTTTACAGCCAGCGGCCCACAGAAGTCATGAAATCCACATCTCTGCTTTTCAATTTGGGGAAACGTTCAGAAAATTTAAGCTTCAAAGAGAAAGTTTTGTTGAATTTTTAAATTAAAACAGAAATTGCACCGTATCTACGACCAGCTTATCATAGTACGGTTTAAGAGCCCAGTGTCTATAACCCCGTTTCCACCAAGTGGTCTAGTTTGGATCAGTACAGTTTGGTACAGGTCGGATCGGTAAAGCCTGATTCTGTCTGTGTTTCCACAGCCAACCATGCCCTTCCTGGCAGGCGGTGTATAAGCTGGATACTTATAGTTGCATCAGCTACGTAATAGCGTTCCCTCTGCACCTCCTCCGCCACGGTCGACCATGGAACGTTGTTTCCTGATGCCGTTTTCCGGAAAAAAAAGACAGCGATCTTCACAAAGTCGACTGGAGATTTAAACATGGCTGGCTTATGTGTTCTTTATCACAGCTGTTGCACAGGAAATGACGTTTCTTTCAACCAATCAGTGGACTGCAGTGGTTCTAGATCTACCTCCTGGGGTCGGATCGGTGTGTCTGGAACCCCAAAATTGGGACGGGTCAGTTATTTGGGGACCTGTCCCGGTTTTAGTCAAAGGAAATGCCACAGAATGCGTGTCGTAACGAGACAAAGCTAATGTAGTCAAGCTTCTACAAATTGATTGCAGGTTTGGTTTGATCCATCATCCTCCTTCATAAAACAACTCTTGAGAAGTCACTGTTTGAGGTAAATGAAGCACAAAAAATCTGTTTGGTAGATTATTTCTTTGTTGTAACAGAACTTATTGGCGATAAATCTTAAAAAATTAATTTCCCTTTCAAATGGAGCCACATTCGTGGGATGAGCAGCAGAGCTGAGTATGTGAAGTGTGCCCATGAAAAATCTGCCAAATCTCCTCTGCCAATGCCAAACAGCTTTTTCTGCCATTGACTCTTGTGTGGTGTTGTTTGGTGGACTGGATGAACAAACTTTCTTACTTCCTGTGCTGTGTTCATTCACAGACATTTCCCCCCTGAAACAGATGCCTCATCCACACAAATATGGAGATTCAAAAGCTGGATTCTGTAGGTGATTTTTTTTTTGTCTGCTCAGTTTTGGCCTTACATCCACACATACATGAGTTTTAGGTCAGTGAGATCCGAGGCTTTTGGGGAAAAAAAAACTCCAAATTGGGGATTCTTGAAAATTCAGTCCTGTTGTTGTCAGCAAAAGCTAAAGTTGGAGCACAGATTATAGAAAGGTGGCAAACTGATATTAAACTCGTTTTCAAATGCTGTACATAAATCGTAATAATTTAAAAAAGTGTGCTAAGGTATAATCCATTTATTTTCCACAAATAATTCACACTGTAAATATTAATAGTCTCACATATTCTGTCTTTTTGCACAGGAAAAAAAAATTGGCAAGTTTAAATTCTGATTGGCTGGTGATCAAAGAGGTTAATTTAGAGCCCTGATCAGCTGTGTGTGTTTCCTGTACAAAGCCCCGCAGTGCAGAGCGCGTACATCAGCATCTGTCCACCTCCAGTCAGACCTTCATCTCTCTCTTGGACTGCGTGGTTTACGTTTGTTTACATTGGTTGTGTATGTGCTTGAATGGATTTCTTCGAGTCTGTGTAACTGCGTCGTGAGTAAAAACAGCTCGACAGCAGAAGAGTGCCTGAACACATCCCGAGTAAACACCGTCGTGCTGTTTTTCCACCAAAGGGCCACTTTTTATGCAGACATTGTCTGAGGTTTGCTGAACACTGTTAATTTAAATGAACTGTTTGCTACTAATTAGCTCAACTCACAGAGCGTTCCTTGCTTTCTATTTTTCACTGAAGGTTGACAGCGTTATTCAGCCGATGAAATTCACTGCTCTTACTGAGACGGTCGAGTGAGAAAAGTTTTTGTTTCCCCACTTTGATTGTCCTTGAGTCACTTCTACACAAATGTAAAGGAAAGATTTAGCCGCAGTGGCTTCTGCAGGATAATTGCGTGATTGAGGGCCGCTGTGATAGCCATGACAGCGTTTTTATGGGTATCAGAATGAAACTAGTCCGACAGGCGAAGGAGTAGGCTGAGGCTAATAAAAAGACGGCGAGAGAAACTATATCAAAAATATAGAGGTAGCCTGAAGAATCTCACAGAAAGTATAATGAATACTCTGAGGAGCGCTGTGTGTATGCATAGCTGTCAGTGAATGTGTGTCCCCTGATACTTGCCCACATTTGCTCCAAAACCAGCCTGTGCATCTCAGCACCTGTTCATCTTCAGATTTAAACAGAAACCACGCAGAGCACAGAGCGGAAGCAAAGCCTTTCTCTCTGCACCCGTGCCAGGTATATCTTCCTTCACTCCCCCTCCGGCGCTTTTCACAGGCCTCCGCCTCCCGTCATGTTCCTCTGGCAGTCAAAGCAAGATTCCTGCGGGAAGTCGTGCCAGGCTTCACTTCTCATTGGCTGGCCTTTGTTGGTGCCAGCAAAGAAATGGTGTTAACCCAACCAGCTCCAAATGTCTCCACCAGTTCATGTATAAATTAGAGGAATGGAGGGTGGAGTGGTTGCTTATGAGTATTCTGACCCTGAATGGATCTGCACTTTTGATCATGCACAATTCCCCCTTCGGCTGTATATTTAGCACACGTCTGCTGGAGCTGGCAGAGGGTGGGATTTTAGCGTGACACCTCAAAAACCTGTTGACTTCAGTTAGAAGGTATCCAGGTTTAATCCCTTTCAGTTGGCATTTAAAGTTAACCTTCTGTGGAGCTTAATGCTGGGCTTAGCTTCTTTATTAGCTGGCCTTCGGATGTTTCAGGCAGCTAAATTCATTTATCGCTGCTCTGGCTTGGTTCTCTCAAAACACTGTGTGAAAAAGAAGACAGAGAAGTGGCTGGAGTGGAAAAGATTAGGTGACTATATTTGTTAGATGGATCACAGCTGGAAAAATATAATTTGGGGCTCCTTTGGAAGAAGAGGAATGTTTATTTTTTTATTTTTATTTTTTTTCTCTTCCAGAAAGAGCATTAAAGGATTACGACGGAGGATTAGGGCCACGTTAAAGAAAAAAAATTCAAGATTAATGTCATAAATTTTCAAAAAATTCTCATAAGTTTACAACAATACAGTCATAAATACAGTATATGAGAATAAACTTATTTTACCGCCTGTAAAAAAAAGAAAAAAAAAGAAAAAGAAACACAGAGCATCTTGTGATGTTAAACTTTAGTATTTGTTTCACAAATAAGGAAAAACTTCATATTTTGGCACCTCAACATGTTTTACGAGATTAGTCTCATAAATTTACGGCTTTATTTTCATAAATTTATGTGATTATGTAAAAATTATCCAGCCTTTATATCACATTCTTAGTATTTACTCACACATACATGTTATTAAACTAAAAGCTATGCAACCACTCACTTATTGTGCTGTCATATTGTGTATAATGCTTTAGACGTGTGTGATTCACTGTCTGCCCAGCAACAGAGATTATTTTGCACGCTCCTTTTTGTAATATGAACACACCCATGATTGTGCCTGAGTAAAGAGATTGTGCAGAGGGAAGAACTTTGAAGACGTTGATCACACCCTGAGTGGTGAGCATTGGATCGCTCTTTCCTTCTGCAGAAGCTGAAAAACCGAAATAAATGTCATTGAACTGGACAGATTGTTCTTGTAAATTTATGAGATCTCAGAATTTTCCTTTATTTATTTTTTTTTTCCTTTTGTGGCCCTGAACCTCTGTCGTAAAGGATAAAACTCTGGAGGTAAAGAACTCTAAAATCTTGATTAGTTTAATATTTGCTGTTGTGATCATTTGGTTTGATTGTGACTTGTCTCTGAATGTGTCTCTAAGATATTCAAAACAAGGATCATAATTCAGAATCATTGATTCTAAATGTTCAACATGTAACAACAAAAAAAGCACTGGAGATCCTTCTGAAACAACGTGTGTGTAAGAGCCGCCTTGACTTGTGGCTAAGGTGAGATTATTGGGTTTGTGCACCAATTTAGTCTGTGTTTTTGTTTTTACTGGTCGTTATCCAGCTAGCTGCTGCTGCTAGCTATTGATGCTAAGGCCAAGAGAAGGACGTGACTCTGGGTTTTTGGATAATTTGACACCTCTGAGGCCCAGTCTGACACATTCAGCAAACTTCTGACACTTTGTTCTTTTCTTGGTCACCTCAAATCAAACTCAGGCTCACATTGTTGTGCTCCTCCTGATTCTACAGCAGCAGAGAAGTTCTTCTGTGCTCAGCCAATCAGCGAGTTAGCAAAGAGTAAATTCTTAACATGTTTCAAAGAGAGAAAGTTGCCTGAAGAGAGACTGAGGGGAGTAAAAGCAACACCGAAGTCGACGCATACTGACAAAACCTTTTTAGATAGAGGTCGTAAAGCACAAATCCTTCAATATGAATCTCATACATATTCATAAATGAGTATAAAAAAGTGGAGAAGTACACAAAATCTAACTCGAAATAAAACACACACACACACACACACACACACTGTTTCGCTTCAGTGTCTCCTCTCATCTCAGGAGACAGGCAGTTTGGAACACAAACATACTTATTTATTTCATTTTTTTCCTGACAGGACAGCAATCATGTTATGCCATGAGCAGCTTTCTTTACATATTAATTACATCTACCAGCTGGTGTGAGAGAATCCGGCTCCAGATATGTAGCCCAAGCGGACTCATTAGTTTTTATACACATATCTGAGCGGCTGCAGCGCTGATTTTACCGAACTCATGAAAATGCATCAGAAACTCAGCTCAGAGCTGGATTAGTGCTCTGATGCTCCTATAAGTGCTGTTACTCCAACCAGGGCTGCCCCTGGTCAAACTGAGGCCCTGAGCAGAATCTGTGATGAGGGCCCCCACTGAGACACTACCAATAAAACCAGAATCACAAAATCAATGCATGAAAAGTGGAATTTTTTTAATATAACGACCGTTAACTGCATGATGTAAAGTATGACTTCCCATCTTCATTTGATCGGTGGTTCAGTAGCCAACACGTCTGAGTGCTGAGAGTTGTGGGATGAGCTCATCCCAGACTTAAATAGAGCCAATTGAGTGGTTCAAGAAACTGTTTTCATCTGCAACCATGAGCAGTGTGTTCAGCGTGTGGGGGGGGGCAAATGCTTTGTCAAAGTCAGAAGTTGGCAGGTATGTACTTACATGGTGCTACTACTGTGATGCTACTGACACAATGCTACTTACATGGTGTTACTAAAGGGATGCTACTTACATTATGCTACTAATGCGGTGCTTCTAACATGATGCTACTACTGTGATGCTACTAAAGTGATGCGACTGACACAATGCTACTTCCATGATGCTACTAAAGTGATGCTACTGACACAATGCTACTTCAATGATGCTACTAAAGTGATGCTACTGACACAATGCTACTTACATGATGCTACTAAAGTGATGCTACTGACACAATGCTACTTCCATGATGCTACTAAAGTGATGCTACTGACACAATGCTACTTCAATGATGCTACTAAAGTGATGCTACTGACACAATGCTACTTACATGATGCTACTTACATGATGCTACTAAAGTGATACTACTGACACAATGCTACTTACATGATGCTACTTACATGATGCTACTGACACAATGCTACTTACATGATGCTACTTACATGATGCTACTGACACAATGCTACTTACATGATGCTACTTACATGATGCCACTAAAGTGATGCTACTGACACAATGCTACTTACATGATGCTACTAAAGTGATGCTACTGACACAATACTTCTTACATGATGCTACTAAAGTGATGCTACTGACACAATGCTACTTACATGATGTTACTGACTAGGGCTGGGCGATATGGCCTAAAATCAATATCACGATATATTGAGCAGTTCACCTCGATAACGATAAATGGACGATAACTACTCCACTGCCCCTGGGGCTGACTTATTTATTTCAATTATTTTGCCACATTAAAGGACTATAAAACTACACTGTCTGAAGATAAATAAGGAAACACAAATAAAGTACTTTTAGTTAAGATATTTATTAAACAGTTGATAAACACAGATTTGAAATAAGAACAATAACTTAAATTTCCTGAAAACAAAGTATTAAAATGCAATCTCTTATACACAAATTCATAATATGGATATTACAAAGAGCTTACTCAATAACGGCCACATTTGAGTTGTCAAGTAATCAGGTTATAACGAGAGAAACAAGTTGCATCCCTTGTGTTTACTGTGTACTGACAGACTGATATAAGAGTCCATGGTGCGACTGGACCAGAGATCGGTTGTGGCAGCAAAGTGCTTAACATGTCTCAACTCAGCAGCAACCTTTTCTCTCTCTGTTCTGTACATGCTGGGAATCACCGTTTTCCAAAAGATGTTTCGCGGCGGCAGGCTGTATCCTCACGGTTTTCATGCGACGGCTGCCTGGTGGTGGAAGCACTTGTCGCTCGTCTCTTCTCGCTTTCTTAATTTCTTTGAATTGAATCACATGGTTGTACTGCGGGTGGTGGAAGAGGTTGTGTTACCTTGACTCGTCGCAGCTGTCTTTTGCCACAGTTTACAAGCCGTTCACTCTCTTCTTCGACCGCACCAACTTCGTCAACTTCAGCCGCCGCAGCAGCCGCTACAACTTTTGAACAGTCCTCCATCTCCCCACCTCTCTTTCTTTTTTTTGTTACAGACTGGATGGGGTGGAGTCGCGTCTCTTACGTAGCTCCCTTAAAGGCACACGAACACATAGCTGACCTACACACAACTAAAACCAACCTTTTTTTTTCAATACCGAATATACCGACATGGGCAAAATGACGTCGGTTATTCTTATAAATTTCGGTATCGGTAAATTTTCAGTTTATTGCCCAGCCCTACTACTGACACAATGCTACTTACATGATGCTACTTACATGATGCTACTGACACAATGCTACTTACATGATGCTACTTACATGATGCTACTAAAGTGATGCTTCTGACACAATGCTACTTACATGATGCTACTAAAGTGATGCTACTGACACAATGCTACTTACATGATGCTACTTACATGATGCTACTAAAGTGATGCTACTTACATGATGCTACTTACATGATGCTACTAAAGTGATGCTACTGACACAATGCTACTTACATGATGCTACTTACATGATGCTACTGACACAATGCTACTTACATGATGCTACTTACATGATGCTACTTACATGATGCTACTAAAGTGATGCTACTGACACAATGCTACTTACATGATGCTACTAAAGTGATGCTACTGACACAATACTTCTTACATGATGCTACTAAAGTGATGCTACTGACACAATGCTACTTACATGATGCTACTTACATGATGCTACTAAAGTGATGCTACTGACACAATACTTCTTACATGATGCTACTAAAGTGATGCTACTGACACAATACTTCTTACATGATGCTACTAAAGTGATGCTACTGACACAATACTTCTTACATGATGCTACTAAAGTGATGCTACTGACACAATGCTACTTACATGATGCTACTTGGACAATGTTATTTCCATAACTTTCATGGAGCTGCTTTATGATAGTACTTTTACAAAGCTATTTAAGCTACGCTTCTTACATAATGCTACTGATGTTATGCTACTTACACAACATTTCTTAACTGATGCTACTGACGTGATACTTTCGTGATGCTACTGACACTGTGCTACTTTCAAGTTGCTATTTGCATGACTTTACGTCTTTTACTTACAGAAACTGTTTTTATGATCTCTGCCCATGCTGGGACTTTAACATTGAGCCACAGCCTCCTGAAAACTGAAATGATGCTACATGAAAAAGCAAAGTGATTCAAGCCAATGTGTTATGGTTACCAATAGCATGTGGCACAGATGGCAGCATTCACCAAGCAACTGCACGACTTTTAACAATAGAGTGCTGAAAACAGAATTTACAGGAGGGATGTCAGAAGAGTGCTCGTGTGTGTTTGTGTGTGTGAGCCACAGGGAACAGGAGGAGGAGAGCAGTGAGACAGCACGTACTAATCAACTGATCCTGGATCGTGTCATATCTCCCAAAATAAAGCCTGTATATAAAGCTCAGATGGCTCACCAGATACACTCAGGTGACTGTTAGAATACCTGAGACATGCTCTGGGTTCAGAGAACACTGGATGTTTATTACTCCAGTGATGCTGATCACACTGTAGGCAGGACGGGATGTGAAGAGGAGCGGACAAAAAGCCAAGGACGAGTTTGTGATGAAAGCACGGAGCCTGCAATTGAGGTCAACACATTCACATTTCAAATATGAATCCACTGGGAAAGAAAGTGTTGTTTTTAACCGGTTGAACGAATGTCTTGAACAGATGTAAAAGATTCCAACGTGAAAACTTTTCAAACATGAGAACAAAATAAACTGAATCGTAGGTGTGACGAACTCTTAACTTCAGATCCTGAGCGATGGACACACTCCAACAAATTCAAAACTTCGTTCCAAGCAGCTGGCAGAGAGTTGGCTTCAAACACACAACGAACATTCACTGAACTTTTTCTGATTTTCTATTCAAAACTTTGTTTATAAAACGCAGTCATCTCTGCTGCTTCTGCATGTCAGTGGACTTTTTTTATGTAACGCTGCAGCTGCAGATGTGATTATTTTCCAGCGGCGCAGTTTAAACTGCTTTATCTAAACATCTTCAATTAATAAAAGTGTTCTCCACTTGAGGGTAACATGGTTGTTTTTTTAGATGCTGCTGCTGCTCACACAAAAATGAATTAACCTTAGAACACCACTTTGATATAAAACACGTATCAGAGGACGAGGATCTCTGAGGACATCGTAGAGATCATTCCACCCCCCACAACCCCCCCAGGTCCGTATTTTTATAATGAAAGGATGATGATTTAACGTTTAACATCTTCTACTTTTTAAGTTTTAATTTATGCAGCTGTTTTTTTTTCTGATCTGGTTTGAATTATACATGCCTGAAGTTTTGCTGAAGAAAGACTTTGACCTACCTTTTCAGCCATGCTAGCAGCGAGACTGAGGGGATGACTTTGTCAGTCTGTCTGTGAACCACTTTGATCCAGACCAGATTTCAGCAGCTCTTCGACAGACGACCATAAAGCTTTGATGCGGTGATTTATGTCTCCCTCAGGATTATTTAAATCAGTGTGGGGATACTCTGCCTCTTCATCTGGCACCACGAGCAGGTCAAAGTTTGAACCGTCTGCTTTCCGACCGGAGGAATTAAGGTCTTAATTTACTTCTGAGGTAATTGACCCACCCCCCCCTTTAAAACAGCCCTGCCTGGGGAGTAGTACTTTCCAGTGGACCAGGAACTTTGGAGGTGGGGCCTGCAAGCTAAAAGTTGGTTTAGTACCTCCTAATCAATGGTCTTCTTTGAGCCTGATAGTGTGAATGTGTCTCTGTCAGCTCCCGGTGTTCCAGTTTAAAGAGTGACCCTGTAAACTGGTGACCTTCAGTAGGTGTTTGGTGTTTCTGGTGTTTCACAGATCGAAGCTGTTTCTGACCCTCTTCTTAACCTCTTGAACCTTCGGGATTTTGAGGTCACTCTGCAACAAAAGGCATCAAACAAAGCACTAACCTCATATAAATAAGTTCATATGAAGAGAAACTCGGTAACAAACACTGTCAAGTCATATTTCAGCTGAACTAAAGTTCCTCTGTATCCTGTCCACTCACAGCAGGTGAAATCCTTCAATGTGGTGTCCGGTGTTAGCTCTGTTAGCCATGTCTCTGTGAATAGCTTGATGCTAGTCTGCTGGTATTCCTTCTGATGCTGCGTTAGCACGGCTAGCTCGTCCATCTCATTGTAGATAGATCTTACATTCTCCCAAACGATGGATGGCAACTTTGGACTAGTTAGCATCAACGTGCTACGGGCTGCTAACAACTGAAGTCTTGTGTGTAAACAATGTAACCATGGTTACACGTAGGATCCCCAGACCAACAGGAACAGAAAAGGTAAAAACTCCACTGCAAACACGACCAGTTGGGTGTCAGTTGCCAACAAATGCGCCTTTGAAAGTAATAAAAAAATAATGACAAGCTCAAAATATGAAGAGAACTTAAAACATAAGAAAAAAAGGAGTTGCCGCTCTTTCAGGAACTAAGCAATGAAAAATTCAAAGTTTCTAAGGCTGAGTCGATGGTTTCCAAGGTGGGGGGCATAGAACACTGATAGCAGGGTCTTACCAACCATAATCAAAAACTATTTACAATTTCATCCATTTAACATATTTAAGAAAAAAAGTTTATGTTTTATTTATTTATTATCAAGATGCCACAGGACCCCCGAGGTAACTAAGAGTCGAGTAAACTTATGGAAACACAGCAAAAACCAATCAGAGATTTTATGAATCTTGGAACATTTTTTTGTCAGTTTTCATCAGATTTTGTATTTTCTTACTAGTGTGTTACCCAAGCGGCAACCTCCAGTCTGAAAATATGAGGCAATGCGGAAGTGCTAAAGTCTGCTGTTCCTCGAGTGTCCTCTTGAGGCTCTGGAAGTACCGGAAGTCACAAACACACCAAGCCCAAAAAAGCTGTTTTCACGGCCAAAATAAGCACATTTACAGCCTGGTACAAAGAATTCGGCAGCTTCCACAATATTAAGCTCGCCAGTTCGTCCAATCAGAGGCACAGCTCAGATCACGTGACTGTGGAGCGTCCTATGGTTGTTACTGTGGAGACTCACAGCACGCCTCATTTCCAATATGGCCGCACCGACCGTTTGGCTTCAAAAGTCCGTTTCAGAAACAGACGGGTGACGTCGCGGAAACGACGTCCATTAATTATACAGTCTATGGTGTTACCACAGCAGGGGGTCACCAGTCTCTGGCATGGCGGGGTTCTAGGCTGAAGCGTTTAGGCTGAGGTCTTTACAGCAGACTGTAATCTCTGAGTTTGTGTTGAGCAGATAAAATAAAGTCAGTTTTTTAACTTTAGTAATTATTATGTCCTTGGTTTACCTCAAACACGCAGCATTGCTGGTGTTGTTTCTTGTGTCACTGACGGTTTCTACAGAATCTGACGTTTTAATGGAGGTCATGGTTCAGTCGTAGCCTTTACTTCAAAATAATGACCCAGACATTTTTATGAATTTATTTTTATGACCCGAAGAAGAGTTATACTTCACTGCTGTGTTTATCGCTGCTGTTACCAACTCTTTCAGAAGTGCAAACTCCACTGAACATTATTATACCCTGTCAAGTGCATTAGAGAGGTAACCTTTAGGTTTTGTGCTTCTTCTCTGCTAACATCAGCGCGCGGAGATTTTATGCTATAAATACACGAGTGATAACAGGGTTTAAAGGGCTTTAGTGGAGCGTATAAAGAACACACTTTGATGTATTTTGTTTTTTAATGGATTTCTGTAGAGCTCGGAGGAAAAAAATAAATAAATAAAAAATAACTTTCATTCCCACTCACCTCTTTAAGCAGTCGTTGGTATATCATCAGAAATACACCTACTGGAACGTAAGATAGCGGTTGTTGTTTGCAGGAAAGTTCATCCTACGAGCCAGCAGCCAGGGACCAAATTAGCGCTGCGGCCAACACCGTGTCCGAATGTGTATTTTTGGTTTCAAAGAAATTTGGAGCAACTGTCAGAAAGTCATCCTGGAAAAGTAGCATATTAGATCTGAGGAGTCCACTGTGGCGTGCCAAGAAGTGTTGGCTACAGCTGACCTCGCATGCAAGGCGAGAAAAAAACGAAAATGAAAAAATAAAACATGATCATAAACAGCCTGGAGACTGACTGCTGATTAAACGCGCATCTCACTCCAAGATAAGCGTCTATGTTCCAAATAAATAAAAGTGCAGGGTTGTTTTTTTTTTTTCTTTCTTTTTTGAGTGCATGTTGTGTTTCAGCCATGGGGCATATGTTGTGTGCAGCTGGTTGTTCTCTGGGGGGTTTTGTCGATGCCGTATGCACAACATGCTCGCTGCCCAGTACAAATGATCGAGCTGCGGGGATCTGCAGAACCGCCTCCGTGCAGAAGACCCACGGTAAACCGTGTTAAAGAAAAACATGGCTGTGTCATAAAACAGCCCCCCCCCCAGCAGGTGTGAGTTTGTTTTTGGACTGCAGATTTGTGTGAATGATAGGTGGAGTGTGAGCGTTTATGAATATATATGGAGGAGAGATTACCACGCCTACAGCGCTGCATTAACAGGGTTTTATTCTGAAGCCAGCACGTCAGAGGAGATTTAAAGATTAGCCACTGTTTCATCCGTCAATCTGAATATTTGCAGGAGAAACACAGATCAGTTTAATGATTTTCTGGGTGTTTGTGCAGCTCCGCGTTGCTTCTCTCACCACCCACCAAACTCCACACTCAGCGTGACATCTTACCTGGCCTTATCCAATTAACGTCGCGAGACAGATCCTCCTAATATAGGCTAATGCAAACATCCGGAAGACATTTTTTGGCAGCGTTAGTCTTTGTTTGAACGCCATTTAAACCTCCGACCGAGAGCGCTGAATCCGAGGGGCGGGACTTGGCAATCAGGAAGAGAAATTCCCTTTGAGGATGAGCTTTTTCATTTCTGCTGCTCTACCGAGGCACAGAGCAGCAGTGCTCCACACACACACACACTTTAAAATGCACGTTAACACACATGCGTGCACACAGACATCGTGTTCATTTCCCTCTTAATGTGGCCAAAAACACTGCATCCTCATTGGCAGAGGGCTGGAATTGGCTCACCATGTTGTTGTGTTGGTAAAAATCCAGACTTCATTCCAGCTTAATAACAATGTTTGTCAGAACTCTTGTACTTTATTCCTACGTGGGAGGATTCAGATGACAAGAGTGTGTTTTCACTTCTCTTCTCTTTGTGTTTTCTGTTTATAGGACATTTTCAAACTGACTCTGTTTTTTTTTTTTCCCCTGATGGATTCAAACAAATATCAAATGCAGAGGAGCATTAATGGATGAAAATATGCAAAGCAGGCAGTTTAAAGGGAATTACAGCTGTAAAGTAGCTTCCTGTGCCGAGGGTTTAGATGTTAATTAGAAACACGGAGATATTTAACTCCTTCTTAGTCTTTGTGTCTTAGCAGCCGTTACTCGTTTGTTATCCAACACTCCTCCCACCTCGTGTCAGGGGCTGGCTCTGTCAAAGCAGAGGAGCCAGACTGAACACCAATTAGCACATTTGTCTTTTGCATGTCGTGTTTTGTCTCGGCTGTGATCCTGGCCCACTTCTAATCTCCTGTAAAGCTGCTTTGGATCTTTTGTGTTGCAGCTGATCTTGTGCTACTTTTGTTTGTTTACAAAGAGAGGTTCCTCTGTACGGAGGAGGAATAGGGCCACTGGAAAAAACAACACCAGTAACCAATAACATCCAGTTTTTATTATTATTATTCTAAGACAAAATCCAGAATTCTGACTATTTTATCAAACTTCTGACTTTTTTGTCTCAGAATTCTGACTTTAATCTCAATTCTCATCTTCAAAAATATTGGATTATTTATTCCTGAAGTTGTTTTTTAACAGTGGCCCTGATCTTCTTCCCAGGTGTGGAGCCAGTGTCACATTGCAGAGGGGGCGGGGACTTGTAGTGGGCCCTTATAGCGTATTGGCTATTTTACTTGTTAACAATTCACATTATGGACTCGATGTGGATTTGAGCTGTATGTGCCGCTGCCAAAAAGGGACAGAATGAACGGCTTTAGCTTCGTAAATTAAAAAAAAAAAGTCTCACACTTTGAACCATCAAAATATGAAAGAAAATCACAGCTCAACAAAGAGACTCAATTTGCTTCGTAAACGTCCAGATATTCTGTAAAACAAAGTAAACCCAACATTAGACGCTGCGCAGTGACAGCATCTAAAGACACAGCTGATCAGTTAGTAGAGTTAATATTGGGAAACGGAGACAGAAGGGCAAAATGGAGAGAGTGTGGATTACCATGAGATGTGCAGCACAACGTGCGCTATTTCAGCACCATGGACAGTGCCACGGATTCATCATTAAACAGCGACCTGCTGATAATCTAGCGCCACAACTGCCAATAAGCTATTTCAGCACCATGGACAGTGCCACGGATTCATCATTAAACAGCGACCTGCTGATAATCTAGCGCCACAACTGCCAATAAGCTATTTCAGCACCATGGACAGTGCCACGGATTTATCATTAAACAGCGACCTGCTGATAATCCAGCACCACAACTGCTGATAGGCTGTTTCAGCACCATGGTTGGGGGTTGAGTTGCTGAGAAGAAGTTTGTCAGCGGAACGCAGGAAGCAACAAGATTCTTCCTCTGCTCTCGCTCCTCACGCTTTAGTGCGCCCGACATGTGTTTTTCCATTTTAAAGCTATTTAAGCGAAAACACACACAGAGGAAGTAACTAGAGCTAACTGCACACTCAGAGACCACGGTGGAGAAGACCGCGCACGCACGAACGTCAATCAGATGTCACTTTCTGTCAAATGCGCGTAGACCCACAGGGAGAGAGAGAGAGAGAGAGAGGTTGACATGGTCAGTATGACGTCACATTAGGCGACCTCCTCATGGTATTTCAGAAACGCTTTTTCCGCTTATATTTACGTTTATTCTTACACTTATATCCTTACAAATACAGCAGTAAGAGACTGACTTTCTGACTTTACGTTGTTATTGTTTTCTTCACCACCGGTCTTGCGGTGGGCCCGGGGCAGCCGCACCCTCTGCCCCCCCCCCGCCGGCTCCGCTACAGCCTCTTCCGTACCTCTGTGTCGTTTAGAGTCACAAACTCTTTCCTGTGCTTCGTGTTGTGGGTTCCTGCTCCTAGATGTGGCCTTAGAAGACGTCATCTATGAGCATGAGACAAAGAAATAAGACTGCTTCAGACATGTGGACATATCTCAACTTTACAATAACAAGAAAATGTGAATTTACTGTTCCACAGTTTGATGGGGTGAAAACTTTAAGCAGAATATGGATGCTCTACAGAAATCAGGTCGAACCATTTGGACTGGAAGAAGGCATGTTCTCTCTGTCTGTGTTCAGTGAAAGTTAATGTCCTCAGACAGCCTGACAATGAACAGGACTTACAGCGTGCAGAGGCTGATTGCCCGCGGCACTTTGCACCCGCAGCCAACAGAACTGAGCGCCAAACCGGTCCCTCAATGGCGTTTTGTGTAAAATAATTTTCTGGAAGGTTGAGCTGCACACAAACTTTGGGATTAGACATACAGTACAGCCTGGAAGTAAACTAATTTAATCCTCTCTCAATTTCACTGTTGCATGGACTAAGCTGTCACAAAGTTAGCCGTACACACACTCTGTGCTTGTGTTCGCCTTGTTTCCCTCCTGCCACATTATTTGCTGTGTTTAACAGTGAGTCGTTTCCACCAGGAGCTCCAGGGGAAAACTGGAGACAATCACAAGCGGAAAACGGCTGATAAATGTGATAATTGGTGAAGAGTCGGACTTTGGGAAAAGTGGCTGTGTTCCCTTTTGGATCAATAATTCGCACTCCAAATTGAAAGTCATTGAGCCTGAACTGCAGAATGAGTTTGCAATCTATTGTCAGCTGGGTACAAGGCTGCACCCCTGTGGCTCAAAAGCTATATGAAAGTGAAATTGAACACATCTCCTCTCCTGCTGTTCACTTAACCCAGCTGTTTGTATGCATGGAGGGGCTTCATGATGGTTTCACAGAGGAGTAACAAACAAAAATCAAGCTCGATGTTACGACCGATGGAGTCGCACCTTAAAGTCATCATCACCGTCACCAGTTCAAGCGGAAACGTTTAAACCACTTTCTGTAACTTTTCCTTTGTTTACACCGTTTTCACAAAGATGGTGAACGACGTGAGAAACTCATTCAAGCCGCAGGAATAAATGTTTTTGATAACATTAAAAAAAAAATGAATTTCAAAGGAGATGCTGACACACGGAGATCAGTGTGAACTGACTGAAAGAAAGAAAGAAAGTTCCAACAAAGAGAAACTGCAGGTTAGCCTGACATGAAAACATCTGACATCTTCTTTTAAAGCGTCTGTCCACGCACAAATTCAAGACATCGTGATACCAGGATGGTTGAATAAAGCTTTCCTCTGAAATTAAGAGAAACTAGCATGAACAGAGCTGTAACATCTACAGAAGGAAGTAAACATCACACGTGTTCCTTTTTTTTTACTACAAAATAAGAAGTCAGATATTTATTATTGCTGGAACGTTTGCGTTTCTTCATCATGTATAATATTTCTGTCCTGTTCAGACCCTGATGGGAATCTTTGGTTATCCCTAACAAACAGATCTGGGACTCAGAAATAGTGAATATCTTCAGCACTGAAACTGAGTCCTCTTGCTTTGTCGGGGGTCTTTTGAATCGTTTTCAGATTCCAAAGGAAGCTCCGTTTAGGGTCATACAGACTCAACATGCGGCCTGTTGTTTTAGGGTCCGTTCACACCGGGCAGTTGTTCCAAAACAGTTTATTTATTTATTTATTTAAGCATTATTTTACCAGGAATAATCCCAGTGAGATGCAAGATCTCTTTCACAAGGGAGTCCAAGACAGCCTCCCCTCTAAAGACCGCCTGGTTTGAGTATATATGAACACAGCAATCATGTTCAGATGTGGGACAAACCAAGAGGGTTGAGATCGCCAAACTAAGGTGGTGTCGGCTGGTTTCCAATGGAGACCTTCAGTGGTTCCTTTGCAGTAGTAGTATGAATGAATGAATGAATGAATGCTGCTTAATTACAATCAACTCCAACCAGTGAGGAAACTTTTCTGGGGGTGTGGATGAACAACCAGCCAACTTCCTCTGCTGCTCTTCCTTTGTCTTCACTCTCTCTTCATCCATGGTGTCTGGACCTCAAAGCTGCTACCCCCAACCTTCAACCGATTGTTAAACAGTATTAGTCCAGACTTGTTTTTAGCACAATAGAAATAATTTTCATTCAATAATTTTCATTTTGAGATTCTTCCATCGAATCCTGAGTGACGGCTGTGGCCGTCGTCAACTGTTGAAGTATTTCTGTGCCCATATTTTGTTTGAGTGAGTGCTCTGTTGTGTGGATCTTTGTCTTGTGTTCATCCCATGTGTTTGTGAGCGAGTGAGTGAGCAGTCTGTCATTATTATTAACAAACAAAATCTTTTAATTGTTGGCCACATTTTTTTGTTGGAACCTCCGTCTGCTCTGTGACTAATTCTGAGGATAAATCATCTAACGATCATGTCAGAGATCGTCTCACTCTTGAATTAGTGTCCGGTCCTGTGAGGTCCGTCTGGGATAATGAAGGCTGCAGGCCTCATTCACCACTTTGCCGTCTGTGTCGTCCGTTTCCCCATCTCCAAAATGCAAAGATAAAAGATGATGTATCGGTCCAAATCTCAACCTTTGCCTGGGAAACTTCCAAGCCCTGTTTTGTGCATAAGCAAGCTTTATAAATGAGGCTATCTGAGTGAAGACATGTCATGGTGATCTGTGCGGGGAATTTCAGCTGGTGGATGAGGTCGGCCGCTAGCTGCCACTTGCCTCAGCGTTAGAAGGGACTGCTCCGTCCTGGTGCAGCGCTGTACCTCTCCCCCTTGCCCGGCAAAAACTGGAGCCACCTCTGGGCTGCAGGTGGACTAGCCTTGTTTACCTCCAGCCTGTGAGGTTCTAGAACATATGCCAGCTTGTGAGAGACCTTGTCATGTTGATACTGAGGACGTGCTTCAGGGTTCGGGTTGGAGATGTTTCACAGCTGGCAGATGGAAAGGGTTTGGGAGCTAGGGAGTAGGTCGTAAGTAGGCCTGATCTGGAAACTCAACCTTGCCTAAAGTACCCTTCACAAGTGATGGTCCATGGGCCTTACTGGTTCTGGCTCACGGCTCGCCATATTTCAGTTTGACCAATTTAGTCCAACACGAACTGAAAACAGGTCAGTAACTGAACTTTATGCCAGCAGAGAAACGATCCTGCTCTGCTGGAGAAGCCTCTGATGTAAGTTTCCAAAGGTATCACAACTATCGAGAAATCAGATAAACATGTTTTACTGCCAAACAAACAGTAGGCTGAGATAATCCCAGCGTTCATTTGGCTTTGATAGAGAGAACTAAAGGAAACAGTTGTCAGTGTCATCCAGCAGGGTCACATTAAACCCACTGATCAGATGATGTATTTGTTCCCTGATGAACAAACCAGCTTTTTGATTTCTGCTCCCACTGAATCCCTTTAGTGTGATTACCCAGTGTACCGACATGAGAGTTCCAAACTAAAGCAGCGAAACTGAGACCCGCTGTTGGCAACGAATGACTGCAGAGAAACTTTAAGACTATTAAATCACCTGTAAAGCCTAATCCGATAAAGCGTCTGTCCCAGAATGAATGAACGGGATGATTGTCTGTTGCAGGATGACTTGCATGTACAGCACAGGAAGTAAAAAGCGAAAGAAAACGGAGAAACTTGTAGGTGAAGAGTGAGAATGTAACAAGCTCTTAAAAGTGACAAAGCAAGAGACTCACTGCCGGCCTTGAGGCTATTTTCAACAGCAGTACAGCCGCTTCAGCCCAGTCGATGCATTACAGTGAAAGCTGTCATGAGTTCCCTGTATTGGCCTGTGTGAATCACTGAGGGGTCTTTGTTACATGTGCCATGAAGTAGCCTCAGTGCAGCAGTCTTGAAGAGAGCTCTGAGCTCCAGGCTCAATGCGTTCCCTCCCTGTTCTGAAGGCCTGACAGCCCTATTAGTCCTGAATGAGGAGGAATTTGCCTTACCTTGGCAGAAGATCTCTCAGAGCTCTCTGACAGCTTTGGCAGCTCGTCATGGCAGCTTGCTGATGAGAGCTCTGCAAGCCTCCTCCCCCTCCTCCCCCTCCTCATCCTGCCACCAGCAGCCATCACCAGCCCTCCTCTCCTCCTCTTCACTCCTTCATGCGAGGCACTAGAAATGCCCAAATCTCTTCTTTTCCTTTCGACTACCAAGACAACAAAACAGGAATTTAAAATGCGTATATCTCATGCTGGGAGAGAGCTGAATGTGCCGAGGCAGAGCATGGGACAGGATGAGTGACAGCCAGGAGTTGAAAAGCACGTCGGGCAATTTAGAAATTTATATTCAATCTTCCAAACTTCACTCCTGGCATCCCATTTTTCTTGCAGACACCTCATGTAAAATTGATCAATAAAAGCTTGTCACCTCGAGCCGACAGGTGAGGAGAGATGGAACGACAGGTGACTTCATGCAAAACAATCACTGAAACCCACAGAGGGACACTGTGTTCACTTATTATGATTATTTTTATTTTCCCCGAGGGATGCACATTTACAAGATTTGAACGCTTTGTAAAAGATTACCTGTCTGACTGCTGGGGGAACTCGAGGGGTTAATACAGTCATCATCTGCAAACTGAGTGAAAACTTGTGCTGAAAAGAGGGAGCTGTTACAAAACTGTTTAAAAAATGCAGTACCTCCTGTGACCACTTGAGGCTGTCTCCATAAGTGAGTCACAATCTGGTTTCAAGAAGCCCAATCTGTCTTCATTACTTCACTGGTCTAATATATCACCGTGAATTTCCAGTCAGTTGAAAATGAAGTATAAAACGTTCAGTGTTACATCATTTTTTTAAAATCTGCTCTGAAACCCGCCCTGCGGCAAAGTCTACAAACAAGCATTAAAATTAAGTAATATAAAAGTCAGATGGGCTGTTGATGGTTATATTTGCTCTCATTAAACAGTCTTCACTCTGCATTTCATTCCGTTTGAAAACAGATAAAATCCAGACAGGAGCTTTGGATCACATCGATCAGTGTTTCTAAAATCGTAGTCCACCAGCCTCTCCTAGTGGTCCACCTTGACAAGTGTATATATCTATATCTATATCTATATCTATATCTATCTATAAATATATACATATATACATATATATCTATATCTATATCTATATATATATATATATATATATATATATATATAAATATAAATATAAATATATATATATATATGTGTATATATATATATATATATATATATATATATATATATATATATATATATATATATATATAGTCCACGAGTAGTCCACCAGCCTCTCCTATTGGTCCACCTTCACAAGTGTATATATCTATATCTATATCTCTATCTATATCTATCTCTCTCTCTCTCTCTCTCTCTCTCTCTCTCTATATATATATATATATACTGACCAAAACTTCTAACGCAACACTTGGGTTTATTGCAACACACGTAATTTTCTTACGCTAAATTTAACAATACATAACAAATACTAAGATTCAAATCAAAAACACAGTTTCAGAGTCAGGAATGAGGAACCGATTTTTCCTGGTTTCAAATTCATTGCATCAGTTGAAGGCGCAATTCTGGATCACCGAAGTCAGTATCCTGTACGGCCTCCTCTGGCGTCACACATACAGCCTTGATTCAGTGATGCATGGAGTCAATCAATTGCTGAATTTCAGCCTGTGTGATGCGGTCCCATTCCTCCTGGAGTGCTTGACGCAACTGTCGGAATTTTGGCAGGAAGCGATTGCGCAGGTGCTGGAGGTGAATATAGCGATCCTGCCGAGGGGTGGTGACACGTGGTCTGGGGGCACGTGGTCGATCATCAGTGCTTCCTGTTTCATTATGTCAGCTCCAGAGACGTGATATGGTCGACACGTGGACGCCAAGGTTCCTTGCAACCCGTCTTTGCAACATTCCACCAGTAAGCATACCAACGGCTTGCTCTCACTGATTTTGACCTAGGCACAGCATGGTCACACGTTGACCCAGGACAATGCACAGGAATATTAAAGTTGCCCATTGCTATAGCTATTTATTGACCAAATTATGGAAGGATTGGTCAGAGAGTTCTACTCAACCTGATGGGATAGGCAAAATTCTAAACAATGTGCAATCAAGCGGAACGAGCTGCCCACACAACAAAATCAAACAATTTTCTCAGCTTTTTATTTGTAGTTGATGTATCATGACTCAAAACCAATATCCCATTTTATGTACACCAAATATTTCAAAATTGTATGTGTTGCGTTGGAAGTTTTGGTCAGTGTATATATATATATATATATATATATATATATATATATATATATATATATATATATATATATATATATATATATATACACACACACACATTGTGGACTCTGTGAAAGCTAATGTTAGCACTAGTGCTATTAGACACTATGATGTCAGTTTATATTATGTCACTTGGCTATCTAGGCTGTTGTTTAGGGGCTATTAAGCTTGGGGGTCAATGTTTTTATTTATTTATTTATTTATTTTATTTATTTTTTTATTTTTTTTTTTTGGGGGGGGGGTCAACAAAGAAAAACAAAAAACAAAATTGAAAGAATATAGATTTATGCTCATATATATGATTCTATTTCACCTTTATTAAACAAGGAAGTCCAGCTGAGATTCAAAATCTCTTTTATAGTTGAGAGCAGTGCCAAGAGAGAATATCATGAGGCCAAAGTGTCAAGGTATGGATCTATAGCTCCTCCTCCTCATCCTTAGATTTGATTTGTTATCTGGTTTTTAAGGTACAATGAGATTATATTTTCACATCTCTGGTGTTTAAGTAAGTCTGATTCCAGACCACCAAACCAAACTCCAGGCATCAAAAACGCTGCCCACAAACCTGTGGGTGACATCATTGTGGCTCCATCTATTATTCATACAGCTTTAAGCCGAAACCCACTGAAGGTCACTGTAACAGGGGAGCCTGGAGGCTGTTTTCAAACTAAGACAGAAACAAAATCCTCTTGAAGCTTTTGGCAGACATTTTTACAACACGGTCCTGTTAATAACTCCCCCCAAAAAAACACTTTCCCATATTTCTCAGCACTGATGCAAAATGTACAGCAGAATCTGTGAAGTCACACTTTTACGATCACAGGTTCAGATGATGCAAACTAAAAGCGCAGACAGGCGATGAATCACCAGGAAGCGAAACACAAGAAGGAGTCCACAGAGTACGGACTGGTCGTGGCCATCTGGCAGTGATGAGCAAGTGGCCCTTTCCACTCCTCGCCTCGTCGACTGGGACCAGGGAAGACAGAAATCAGTCAGATGAAACTGATGCGGACATCAGGTGGAGGATCCACTTACAGCTCGTCTCGCCTGAGCTCACTCTGACTGCTGGTGCACTCCGATACGCCGCCGTGCCTCTGCAAGACAGTTCTATTCCTCCAGCCTCTGAAAGGTGTTCAGCGGTGACTAAACATTCCCAAATGACCTTATCTAGTGTTTTATTATTTCAGCCATGATAGGGGTGGTGGTAGACATGGAGGGAGAAACACTTTTTCCGCTCGGAGATTATGTGAGAATCCCGGCTGCCCTGTGGGGGTTTGGTGCTCCGTGATTATGCAAACTCTTCAGACACATTCCGATTCAAGAGAGAACAAGAGATGCTTTGATTGCACTGCAAAGGTTACCTTGACTTCAAGGTTATCCTTTATATTCAAGCTTTCCCTTTATCTCTTTTATCACTCCAGGCTTTTAAGCTTCACCTTCATCAAACAAATTATCAAAGTTTGCTCACCAGGATGGCAGAAATCTACAGATGTGTGCACATGCCGATTCATGCCTGTGAAGTCACAGAGAGGAGTGACGGCTGCAGTGTTTCACCATCGGTGTCAGATCCTCCATCAAAGCTAGCATGAGTGCTAACAGAGCTCACAAAGGCTACTTCCTGTAGCTCACGCTGGTTTGTTTACAAGTTAACCTTTAAAAGTTTGATATGAATGTCTCATCTACAGCAGTGTGACACAGCACAACATTCACAGCTGCTTTACAGCCGCTTAACCCCAATAAGAAGAATCTGCTGAAGCACAGGAAGCAGAACAAAGCTTGAACTCTGGACATAAGGACACAGACTCACTCTGTAATCAAACTGGAGCACAGAACGCTGACTTTAGCATGATGAAATATTAATTACAACATCCGAAATAAACTCTCTCACCTCAAAATCATCACATTTAATAACTTGCAGCCACTGATGTAGCCGGTGTTCCAGTGTGGAGTGTGACCCTGTTAACTACTGATTGTCAGCCGAATGCACCTCTTGAAAATTCTTTCATTAAAGTCTTATCTTATGGGTTTATTTTCACATCGTAATAAAAACATCGATAAGGGCGAAAAAGCCCTCTGAGGTGCAGCTGAACAGACAGTCAGACACTTTCAGGGCCCTGAAATAACCTCCACCGCTCAAACCCCACACCCACTACCCTAACTATGGGACTTAGTGTGGGGTTTCACCCCTCTCCCCAGACCCCAACCCAACCCAGATGGAGGTGGGGACCACTCGGAGCCCTATAAACGGATCCCCTCTCCTCAGTTAGCCCCTCAAACATGTGGGGCTTAGGGCAGAAGGGGGCACTGATGAGCCCTCTTAAAGTGTTGGGGACTGGTCATCGAAACACAGAAGAAGGACGATGTCCTCCTGATGTCCCCAGTGAAGCTCTTGGCCCCCGTCCCACACACAGCACCACAGTTCCCATTTGGAAACCCTGCTGATGGCTTGTGAAGTGGTCTGTTCGTTCTGAGATGTCACCGTGAGCTTGTTTAGGATGTTAAATCCTATAGCGTAAGTATTACTTTTTGTTTGTTTTTCATCCGTTCTGGGACCAGAGCAGGAGTCAGCAACCTGCGGCTCTTTGACCCCTTTGCAGTGGCTCCTGTAGCTTTAAAAAATATGATTTATATAAAGAACTTTGTTTCTTCTTTCAGAAGGTACTGATGATGAACGACATTGACACTAAGTCAAATCATGATTTAACATTTTGTTGAACTAAATGTGCATCACATCTTGCAATAAAACCTACCGTCTTTCTACTTCACCTCCTACGACATCAACAGCCCGACAGCTTTCCTTTCACCTGTGGCTAACCTGATAACTAAACCAACACAAAGACAAATCTGTGCGAGTACAGAGATTTTAATTCTGTGTGGAAGGATTCATTAAACGGCCAATGGGCTGGCTTAATATACATGCTTTAGAAATTAGCGAGTTGAGCAACATCATCAATATGCGTTATCAAATTCAAGTATCCTCTTAGTAGAACTTCAAAAAACTTCAAACGCATTTTATCATATTTTATTTTATAGTCTATATCACACAGAACGGTTCTCAGTGCACAAGTTTCTGGCAGACGGATTATAGCGACGCACTGAGTGATGGATAACACCGATGACAGCGCCTTGCTGAGCTCGGTGGATGGAAAATTTACTTTTAAAAAACAGTCGGATGGAAGCCTGGATTCACACATACTCCGTGAGCGCCGCGGTCCGTCAGCGCGAGCCAATTCACTCTGCATCCGTCTCAGGAGCGGAGCGCAGCTCAGCGTACTCATAGCAGCTGGATACACAAGATCACAGGAGAACCACATGTTCCTGCAGGAATCACACCCATGACAACTACTTTCATGATATTTAGTATGTTAAACTCACCTGCCCTCCCAGAGCTTCATTAATTCAGTCCTTCCCTTTTAGTCTCTGTTGGTGTCCTTATATAAAGGATGTGTTGTATCCTATATAATTATCTGGTTTTCCGCCTCCAATATAAACTTTTCCTCGTCCATGGCGTCAGATTTCCTCTGGGTCTGACCCGCTGATGACTGCTGGCCCTGTGCCAGCCTTCGAGTGCAACACAAAATGCACTGAACAAAAATCACAGTCTCTGTAGTTAAGTGCTGTTTCTTAGTATTCAAAACTTTGTTAGAAGCAAAATTGGACTCTTTTATACACATTGATGTCTTTTGCAAAAAAAAAAAAAAAGTCTTATTCACAAACACACAGAGCTGGTAGAGTTACATTTCATGCAGAGAGTTGGTAAAAAGTGTGCCTCAGTATTTATAAGGGACGTCACGCTAACAATTTAGCTTCTGCATTGCCAGAAAATGAATAATCTGCATGTGCTCTGCTGTAAGTATGCAGACATTGTTATAACCAGGAGTTCAATCAGTCCGGGGCTGAATGACACTCGACTGCAGCACATATTGCTACTCTGTTCAGGTGAAGCGATGGTCTGGCTGTGTTTTGTTCTGGGGCCAGCTGCTCTTGCTGACTCACTCCATGGAGAGAGCTGTTAGAAAGCTGAAATCTGTATCGCATCTGTTCCGAACTTACTCCACAATAAACCGGTGAGAAGTGCCCCCTCCCCATTCCAGCTCATCATCAGGACGTGGACGAATATAAGCCCTGTGAGGACGAGAGTGCACAGCGTAGCTCTGCCAAAACCAATCTGATGCAAAATGAGAGCAAACGGCACAGAGATGCAACACTTTGTTGGCTTTTTTTTCTTCTTCTGTGCGTCAGGGCAGCAGCAGCACACTATGTGAATTTTCCAGGCTTTTGCATGTGGGTGTAATCCATTCTTAGTGAATTCCCATAACAGGGTCCTTGTGGCTCTTTGAGTTTCATGCACGAGAAGTTTTAGAGCCACCAGTCCAAAGGCCAAAAATAATTAGAGCAATGATTTACCAAATGTTTGAAGTTCGGTGTCATCTTAACTGCTGCTGTTAGATTGGATTCCCTCCATCATACAGAGCGCCGTGTTTGCTGGAATGGAGTGCTTTGAACATCTGCTGAGTAGGTTTTGCACATGCGTTTCAGGGTGATACCATTGTGACGGTGTCACCAAATAAAAAAAATAAGGAGTCAAAGTGTGTGAAAGTAAATATTGAAAACGACAGGGTTTCTTTATTCAGGAGGAGGAGAAAAAAAAAAGGGAGATGATAAAAGGAGGATGTGTCGTGGGGGAAGGGGTGGAGAAGAGGTGACCGGGAAAATGAACAAAGGAACAGGCAGACCTTGTGAAATAGGGCCTGAAAATCAAAAAAATAATAGTAACTTGTTGTCGGCAAAACAAGAAGAAAAGGATCGTACGATAAACCAGACAACAGCTTACTATCTCCCGTAAGTTTCTCGCCGGACCTCGCTGCGCTAACTCTGGACGCGTCAGGAGCTGAAGGAGGAACACTGTGGATTTACGCGTGAATCGGGGTGAGATTGACTCTTTTTGTTATGTTTTTTTTAACGCTGGTATACCAATTAGAAAACGATCGATTGTATATTTTTGATTTTTGAACTTTCTTTTTGTGTATTATTGTGTCTTTTGCTTCGTTTCCTTTCGGATGAAAGACTTTCGCGGTTGCTTGACTAAGAAGTTTTTAAACCTCTGGAAAGACACTTAAAAGTGCCCGGAACAGGATCCTGTTGAAGTTTTTCATTTGATGGGGACTTTTGGTTTATTTAGAGGGTATAAAGACTGAAATATAGTCTTTATTTTCGTTGGGACTCAGTGTTGATTAAACCTTACGCGCGGAGCGCGCATTGAGCTGTGTTTGATTAACTGAAATCTTTTAAGTTCATGACGCTGGCTTGAGAGTTCTTTTTGGTTTCCTTTGAGCAAGGTTTGTTGCTTATTACTCCTGAAATAACAGCAAGGACCAACAATGAACTCATGTTTTAAAGGTCGGCATCAGACCAGGGAAGTCACGTCAAGTTTGTTTGTAAAACTCAGTATCACAAACAGTCTCTCAGGCCCCACGAAGCTGAGATTATCACTGGTTCCAGACCCATCCAGAGATCTCTATGAAAGATAAGAAAACATCTACAGACAGGATATGGATGAAACTCCATGGAGGAAATTCAAAGACACTTTCTTCCCACGTGGCCTGGTGAGCAGCAGAGGCTGGAGGTTGGTACCAAGGGATTACTGAAGGAGGAAGCAGAGTTCATACGCAGATAGTGCTGGTGGATGTGAAATATTCATAGCAGGGTGGAATTTTGCAAATGTGAGTCAGGTAAACACTCATTTTCAAAGCCAAACATTTACATCATATTACACTTTCAATGGTACCAGTCAGGGCCGGTTTGTAAAGACACGTTTGTATGACTGGAATGGCTTTATCTGCAGGAACACATACACACTCCACTTCCTCTGTCAAAACTCTACTTTTTCAACTTTTTCTCATCCAGAATCCTGCCCACACACACACACATACACACACATTTTTTTTTTTTTTCACGAGAAAACACAGATACAAAACACTCATCTCATATTCATGCTCACTGTGCATGAACACAGAGCGACACATCAACAAAAAAACCACTGAAAAACTGCAAGACCAGTACATGTTGCCACAGATGCAAAATTCACATCTTCAAATCACACACACATACACACACACACACAGAATTTCAAACACTGCCATTCATGTGTGGTATGAATAGATCACCATCCGTCCGTGAAGTTGTGCAGTTCAAAGAGAAAATGTGTTTCGGTGTACAAATGTTGGCACGTTTGGATGAAAATCCATTTCTTACAGGAAACAAAGCTCATACAGGACAAAATCCGTTCTGTATCTCCAAATAGTTGAATTATAAGATGTACAAAGTTAAAGTGAACATCTACAGGTTGAAGAAGCATCACGAAGTCATCGACACGTTCTAATTTCCCATTAATCAAATACAGCGGCTTGGTTTTCAGCCCTTAACTTCAAATTATGACAATTACGGTAACACTGCAGTGCCAGTTTGGTGTCTCTGAGTTACATATTCAAAACAGAAAACAGACAAAGGCTTTTAAAATCTCAAATACAGCAGCAGTGGTCGACACGTTTTCAAAATTAGCCCTGTAAAGTAAGTCACCATCCACTTTAGTAAACTCAAGATGCAGTCTGTTTTTTTTTTTTTTTGGGGGGGGGGCTCCCAAAGACGGGTTTGAACCCTATTTTTAATTTCATCCAGCAATGTGCAGCATCCATGCAGATGTGTAGTATGGAAGGGATAATGTTATAATGCTCCCCACCCGCCTTGGGGAACAGGTATGCAACACAAAGAGGAATAAAGAATACCCAAAACCACCTGCTCCCTCAGTCCCCCAAAAACCTGCAACAGAATCAAACTAGCGTTCTTCTTCTGGATGAACAATGATTTATTCGTTCAAAACAAAACCCAGAGATCTAACAAAACGCTGAAGCTAACTTAACGAAATAAAAAGTTAACAGGCTAAAAGAAACAAACCGTACCAATCGTCAAAGAGAAGACAAGAAAACAAAGGTTACAGCAACAAAAATGCGTCTTAACAAAAGATCAATTTCAACTCAAAAGAAACAGAATTATCCTACGCTAACAAACAAAGTGACGAACAAAACTCAACATAACTAACGAGGTTTGGAGGCCGAGAAAAACAGGCGTCTGCTGCTGACAATGAACTATACCAGCCGCCATTTCTACGGACGCCGGCCGGCTTTAAAGGTGCGGCCCCGGCGCAATCCAATGTTTATTATGGCTCGATCCCGAGCAGCCAATCAGACGTAGAGCTCCTCCGGCCAATCCCCATTCCTCCTGCAGCAGCAAAAGAACCACATAGATGCACAACCACACAGACGTCTCACTCCCACCTGCATCCAAACTCAGACATGGAAAAAGGGAAAAAAAAAAACAGAACACAATACGGCCAGGGCCATAACACCCCCATTCCTAAATGACCCCCCCCCTAAAAAAAAAAAAAAACTGGACAGGATCCAGAGTGAGAATTTAACATGCTAATTTGACAGGCTAATGCTAATCAACATGGATGTTTCAGCGACGACCTGGCTCAAAGCCATGACAAAAAACGGGGAGAAGTGTGGTTTAAAGTAAAAACGAAGTGATTTCATTACAAACAATATGAACTTATGAAATTGGCAACATAATAAACGACGAACTGAAATAACACATAAACTAACTAAACTGAAACATAATGCGTTGAGGAATCGCGGCTGCACCATGGCGGCCGTGCCAGGTAGGTAGCCGCGTAGACGCAGCAGAGCAGCGACAGAGGCAGAGCCAGTGAGGAAAAATGCCAGCTCTTATGACACCTGTGGACAAATCCACCCAGGTGTGGCAAGCCCCACCTACAACCTGCAGAGGATTTGACAAGACTCCAGACAAAAGGGAACACAAAACACACAGCAGGCCCTAGAGGCAGGAGGCCGTCACAACCAGTCTGCTACCAATGGTTTTACCTCACCTCTTTTGACATTTGAAGGGGTTCTGACCAACCAGAATCAAGCATCTTACACTTAGTAAGAAAGCCAGGTAACAACATCTGTCACCAGGACATGTACGGTAGATGAGCTCATGGCACTAAGAGTTGATTGGTACAATCAGACCACAACCCAAGGCTGTTTACCAAGACTAACAGTGTCCCTCCTCTTTCTTTGTTACGGCTGCATTTGTTCCCTGTCTCTCCCCTTTGCTTGTTTCCAGGTGAGTCAGCTGATTATCAACGAGGCTCACCTGGTGTCAGTCCTTTAAAAGCTCATTGCTGCCTGCAGCAGAGAGACGCATTTGTGGTTTGGGGGCTGCTGCCCTGCTGCCTCTCCTGGGATTTTGTTGTGGTGTTTTCGTTTGCGCACTTTAATTCCTTGTTTATCAGTAAATCCCTGTTTTTGTACTTGTCTAAGGTGTTTTTAATATTTTTGTAATGGGTCATTTGTGGATTTTTGTTAGCCCCACATGGGCCACCTTTAGTTGGGGCGTAACACTTTAAATGCATAATGGTGACCTAAAGAGAGCGAGAAGCACCAAAAAGTGGCACCACTTACCCAGCATGCCTTGCTAAGTACCATCTAACTTCTTTGAGAGCCATCTTTAGGGGAAGTACCAAAGCACAGTAGGATGGTTTGCAGCAGAGTAAAGGATGCAGCTTACGTCTCAGATGACAAAAAACTAAGTAAAAGTGGACCTTCTACACTAAATTTTACGGTAATGGCTTCAGATCCGAATTAAAGCTCAAACCAATCTGCAAACTTTGATGCCACATGAGAACGGCACACTTCAGGACTTCTCGTAGACCTGCAGTGTGATATTTTGATGCACAGAGGCATCGACCAAGCTGCTGAATTATAATGTTTGAGATATAACTGGCTGAGCTGAGAGATATATGATTATTAGTTCACTTTTGTCATTAATACGTTTAATGCATGTAATGAGCTCCTTGGGCACAAAACATGCTGAACACTCAGATTCCTCTGCAGCATAATTTAAGTGCCTCAGTAATTAAACTGCAAAGAACAGGATGGTAAAGTCATCCTTTAATTTCCTACCTAACGGTAGCTACTCTGCCTCCACCCCACGGTAACTGTAATCTTTCCTGAAGTACACAACATAAATCTGTTGTTCGACTGGTCATGCAGGGCGAACATGTATTCCAGCGGCTGAGTTGTGGTTTGATCTTCAGCTCCTGTGATCAGACGATAACTGTCATAACACAGGATTAACCTGCAACCATTTGACTAACAAGTGACACGCTGAACCCATTTAGCTTCCAGGTAAAATCGACATCTGTGTTCTGCGTCTGTGACAGACAGCAAATGAAGATAAATCCACGTCCCAGCCTTTCATCTGCAGTAATTGATGCTTGCTGCAAAGCAGTGAAAGGTTAGGGGAAGCCCACTGCTGCTAAAAATCTACATCAAATATTAATGAAGAGGAGCCTGTGGATGATTCACTCCGTGTATTATTAATGATGACATTGGTAGAGTCAAACCAAGTGAAGGACAGTCTGTGGACAGCCATGCTTAGAACTCAATTACTGACGGTTTATGAATTCATATATTCCTGATTTGGACGGACCGATCGGTTTCTGGGGATGTTTTCTGAAAAGCAGAATAATAACGCATGTTTGTGATGTGAAAAATAAAGTCTGCTGCCGCCGCCGCTGCTCCACAGAGAGTGGATCGTGGGAACAGGTGGTGATCAGGAAATCTGGGGAGATTTGCTTGTGCATCGTCTGGTACGTGTCGCGTCTTAGAAGAAACACCGCAAACATTAGAGGAATGTATGTGATTACAAGAACAATGTGCGCTCAGGAAGAAAAAAAAACAAAAAAAAACAGGATTATAAATAATTCTGAGTTTAGTTTGAGGGATTTTCAGAGCAGATAGTGTTTTTCTAACCCTTTGGGGAACGTTGGTTTGTACAAACTTTGGAAACTTTTTACTTTTGAAGCTGCTTTTTGTTTTTTACACGGTGATCAAGTTTTTATAGTTAAACACACACTGACATCTTTTTCATTTCATTTCATTATTTATTGAGTTGGTGCAATACACATCACTCAACATTACTGCATTGAGCATTGATGTGAATCCGCCAGACTTAGCACGGATGCTAAATATCATCTGTAGTCTCAGGGCAGGGACTGTCTGACTTTAACAACAGCATTTATAATAAAATGTTTGGGTTTTTTGTTTGTTTACTTGAGTTTTTACTCAAATGATGTCTTAAAACTCCACTTTTTGAAAACAAAGACCCAAATATTGGCCACTGTTTGGAACCCCAGCTGCTTAACACCACTGTAATTAATTTCACAAGCCAGTGACACAGATATTGAGGTGTGTCTGTTTGAAACCAATTTAATTATCCACCTAATCTAACAAGACGGAGGAGAAATCAATGGTATTGCATTACTGCAAAGCAAGCAGAGGAGATATTTGGAATTCCTCACAGATCCCAGAAGACAAAACCAATTAGGTTTTTTATCTGTGTCACATTTTTAAAGGCTTAAACAAACAAATTGCTCAACGCTTGGCAATCAGTGAAATGTGGAGGAAGATGAAGTTGTCTAAATGTGGTAAATGAGAAAGCTCTGGCACTTGTTCCATACAAGGACGACACTCTAAGTCGAATGCTTACATGTGTACATTGATTCAAAAACTGAAGGAAGTGTATTTTTGATCAATGTGGTGTAGGAAAATAACAATCCATGTGCTTCCCACAATGACGACCTTGAACATACTTTAAAGGGGAATTTCAAAGATCAACATTTAACACATTTTCACATCCACAGACAATCTGTCATCCAGTCACAAAGGCTTTACGACAGACCAAGGTCTTGCTTATACAAAAACAGCCGCTTTAAGAAACAGAAAAGTCTGTACTTTTCTATTTGTTAAAGATTTAGGTGCTGGATGTTGTAATAATGTGTATATTGAGTAGAACATCATGACACTTGTGCTTTATTCATCAACTTCAACTTCTTTATTTAAAAGGGGACAGCGCAATTTCATAAAACACAGGATTACACAAGGTTAAAAAAGCCAGAATTAGCCAAAAGGCTAGTTTTCATCTGTAGTCCCCTGGCCATGATGTAAAACAGGCAATAAAATACATTTTTTAAAAATGAATGAGAGAAAAAATAAAATAAAATAAAATAAAATAAAAAATAATAAAAAAATAAAATAAAAAGGAAACGAAACAAAGAAAAAAGGAAAAGAAACAAAGAAAAAAGGAAAAGAAACAAAGAAGAGAGAAAGAGAAAGAAAGAAAAAGAAAAACAATATAATACATAAGAGAACATTTACTTTACAATTTAGATAAAATACATCACAACATTTTATCACAACAGGCTTATCTTTTAGTGGTGGCAGCTGTAAGTGTCAATAAGCCACATTTTCAATTTTATACTATATTTTATACTAAAACACTTGGCACTGAGTGTAATGGAGCCAAGATAGCTGATGTACTTCAGCCTCTTCAGATAAGCTGATGATCAAAAATGGCCGTCCTCTGAATGAATGGGGCACAACTTTGGTTCAGACCGCATTTTCGGCTCATTGTGCTGGTTTGTTCTTGAAGTCAAGATAAATACAATCTGGTGTCAACATGTGTAATTTTATTTTGAAAGTCTCCAGATGTTTTGATATGGTTTCAGTGCTCAACTTCCTGTCCCACTTGATCAGCTCTGTGCAAATTATTGTAACTGCTCTGGAATCCAGCAAATATCAAAGTCCAGCCATACACAACAGAACAGAGCCAGTCTGAGTTAACACACTGATTTCAGCTGGAAATCAGATCTGACAGAGCAGAGAGAGATCTGCTGTGATCTGTCGTCATAATGTCCAATATTTCTATGGTGACAAGATGGATTGAAACAACATTAAATATCTATTCCAGAGGATACGTTTACAAATGATCATAGTGGTATCACCATAATGTCATCCCTAATTCTACTTTCCACAAGTGAACAAAACTTTATTTGTGGATTGATGTGAAAGTCTGGAAAAGTCACGTAACCATGTCATCGAGCACATCCTCAAGTTAGAATCTGAATTTTTACAATAATTTGGTCACCTTTGGGTATTTCGTGCTTATTAACTGATGTTAAACTTCCTGTGAGGACTTCCGGAGTGATCCTGAAAAAGTCTCTCTTCTAGATCTCTGCCTGATCCTGATCCACAACTTCAAATCAGATTATCAGCACCAATATAGGTTATTGATAAATGATGTTTCTGAGCTTCCTGATCGGGTCGGACAGGACCGGATTGATTTACAGCACGTTGAAGTCTCCATGACAACACCACACCAGCTGATGAAGTTTATCAGAGAGAAGAGAGATCTGAGTTTGTCTCTGCTGGAAACGATTTCTGTGATTAATTTAGTAGAGCTAGCTAAAGCTAAAGGCTAAAACATGAGTTAAAGGCTAAAACACAAGTTAAAGGCTAAAACACAAGCTAAAGGCTAAAACACGAGCTAAAGGCTAAAACACAAGCTAAAGGCTAAAACATGAGTTAAAGGCTAAAACACAAGCTAAAGGCTAAAACATGAGCTAAAGGCTAAACCACAGGCTAATCTGTTTGTGCTAACGTTCACTCCAGCCCACATGCAGCACTTATTCTGCAGTGATCTGATCAAACTTGAGAGTCTGTCAATAAAATGAAGAGTGAGGTTACGTTAGCTCTGATTGGTCGATGAGCAGGACATCAGGATTCACTAACGTTACACGTTAGCCTACAGATACGTCTCAAAGCACCGTCTACTAAACTCCAGAACAAAGTGACAAAGTTTACTTGTTGTCATGTTTCAAACAGCAGCTCTGTGTAACTGTTGATAAATACCTTACCTCCTCACGCTGTATCCAGTAAAAAGTCGTCTTGAACAAAGAAAAGTAGTGTTAAAAAGAAGATCTGATCTCCATTCATTTCCAAAACAAACACACGCCAGAAGGTGTCGCTGTGATCCACTTCAGACAGATTGTCCTCACAGACTCTTTAACATGCCAAACCAACATTTTGAATCAAGTGTGTTCCACGTCTTCTTTCTTTTTCTGAATGTTTTGCCCCTTTTCCCCCTCTTTTCTTTTGTCAAATGAGTCTGGAGTTAAAGCCACCCCACAGATTTCACTTCTCTGTTAAATGTATTTATTGGAGCAGACATGCTCTGCCTCCAGTAACTCTAATGGTATTTGCACTCCTATTCATTCTGGCGGTCTGCCACAATTCAGTTGACTTTCATTCATCAAAGGGCCTCTGCACAGGCTGCACAGGCTGAGAGAGAAGTCTCTATTGTGACCTAAATATTATAACACCAGGTACCCTTCCAACATTTCTCTACACTGGCCCTGACTGGCAGTGTTTCTTGGAGATGATTTTATTATGAAGAAGAATCCTGGTGTTGCCAATAAAGGAGCGTCAGGCTTACAGTGCAGGATCCTCGTAAAACGATCTGATAAAAGGCTCCGTGTTTATTTCTACAGTGTGCATGCTCATCATCGACAAAAGGCTGCACATGTAAAGGGAGAGTATTGATTTCCATCCACTGCCTGCTAATGACAAGTACAGAAAAACATGATTAGTGTGAAGTGTGGAAGTGTTCAGGAAAAAGGCTATTAGTCATCCCCTTTGACCTCCATTCCCGATCAATGTATTCAATTTGTGCATCAATAAAAGGGAACAGACTTAACGCAAAGGACTCGACTCAACCCCACAGAGGTCACATTAAAACTGCTTAAGCATCGCTGATATCTCAAGTGCCTTGGCTGGACCTGGTCCAAATATA
The DNA here is from genome assembly GCA_030710495.1 of Labroides dimidiatus. NCBI lineage: Eukaryota > Metazoa > Chordata > Actinopteri > Labriformes > Labridae > Labroides > Labroides dimidiatus. The sequence goes on along the minus strand of CM061146.1, from coordinate 1,517,048 downwards.
ATATTGTGGCCTTGCAGCAATTAAAGAGATCGCTGGGAGGGTTGCAACCAGGAAATGAACTCAGGATCAATCTGAGCACTTATCAGGGTATAAGTGGGTCCAATGAGGTCCAGGGGACTTCAGGAATCTGTTCAGCTTGTGTTTCATTGCATATTGAACTGTTTCTGAGCTGATGACAGCCAATCACACGAGTTCTCAGCAGATGTAATTTTACCGCTCTTGAAACAATGAAAGTGGAATGCTCACGCGCAAAGCGAGCCATGACGTCAACTCCAGCACAGCAACGGTAACTCCAGCGTTTCAGAAAAATTTGCGTTTTAGTTCGGCTAAAACGTTGTTTCCGTGTAAACAAGAGGCTGAAACACAACGATACTTTTGCGCTTCATCCTAAAACCATTGTCGTGTTGCCTGAGTCTCCGAGCAGGTCTGTGTGAGTGGGTGGAGTGGCCCAAGATTTATTCGTCTTCTCCCAGTGCCAGCCTAAAAAAATCTGGTCTTTGATCAGAGGTGTGTTCAAAACAAGTATCTGTGCTCTGCTGCAACTCAATCAGAAGCAGCTTTTTATGCCACCTCACTGCTGCACAAATCATTTTGTTTTGATTTTTAAGTGTAACTTTGGGGTTTGACTCTGGACATCGATTCCCTTTTTTCAGTCTAAGTTACTTTATGCCAGTCGGATCACCTCGTGGTAAAAATCTGTTGTCAGTCTACGGCTGATGAATATCCTGCTGTTAAGTCTATTGGCTCTGTTCACATTCCCAGCACTGGCATCTGCCTTGAATTATAAATGGCAGACGTCCTCCTTTGATCAGTTGCATCAGACAAAAAGCTTCAAAATTGAATCCTAAATACACTCGCATTGATTGGCAGAGCTCATTTTCAGCCCAGAGAGTTTCAGTTTCTCTGACAGTTTTAATCAGAACTCCTATTGTAGACCTGAGGGTGTCTACATTTGTTAAGAATCTCTGAACACACCTCTCCATCTGAATCAATGTGCTACATTATGATGTAAATTGCCGTTTGGGCTTTGGGTTTCTCAGCTGAGTGATTGAGAGTTCAGGCAGCCTGATTTATGTGTCGGGTCTTTCTAATAGTAGCTCATAATTTCACAGATCAATGAACATTATCTATAGCCGTTTAAAAAAAAATGGAGGTTGAATTTGTAATGGGGCCAAACTCAATATTCCCCTCCCATTGTTCAGCAAGGACACAGTCCTTTGAATCCTACTGAGCTGCCAAGTATCATCTGTGAAAGACAGGATACCTCAAAGTGTTGTGACAGAAACCACTTGACTGATATTTTGTTTGATGCTGCGGTTCATCTGAGGAACACTTAACGTGCAAACAGGTCTGCTGGCTGAGGGGCCTAGATCTCTAAAAGTTCTGACAGAGGGTTAATCCAGGTCAGATGTGATAATCCCAGCATCACTGAAACCTTGCAAAGCAGATATGAACTTACCATCCCATGTCTGCCAACAGAAGAGCGATGCTGCAAAGCTCCAAACTTAAACACTCGATCTGGACCAATCAGATCCACTTCAGCTACAGGAGCAGAGACTGCAAGCATGCAAACAATGGCGGCTGGATCAGAACGAGACATTTCTTTCTAAAATGAAGAGCAGATTCTCACATTTTCTACAGTTTCATTCAGCAGACGCTAAGCGACGTACAACACAAGCAAGAATTCAGACCAGAGGTAAAAACCGTAGTAAGTGCAAAGAAATGATTCAGGTTTGTTTGGCCGCAGGTGCTCTGCCATCAAGAGCCAGAAAAAGACCTTTTAAAAAACAACAGTTATTCCATCTAAAGTTATGTTACTACAACTATTAATTCAACATTCACCAACATGCTTTCATTCACTAAGAGCTCAGTCTGAGACCTTCTGATTGGTTCGACCCCTGAGGACAAAGAGGAGAAGGGTCAGATTAAGGTCCAAAGTGTTCCCTGAACAGGTGAGTCTTCAGACCTCTCTTAAAGTAGAAGGGGACTCTGTGGATCGTATGGAATTTGGTAATTCATTCCACCATGCTGGGCTGGGAGCACCAGGCGTCTCTCACAGGCAGAGCGTAGAGGGCGGGAAGGAGTGTAGACCTGGATGAGGGACTCCAGGTAGGAAGGAGCCGTTCTTGTTACTGTTTTATGAGCCAGAAGAAGAGCTTTGAATTTCTGTGCTGTTTGGGGCTGGTTAAAGACCAGACGTGCTGCTGCATTCTGGGTAATCTGCAAAGGTTTGAATGGACACACAGGGAGGCCTGCTAGAAGAGAGCTGCAGGAGTCAATGAGTGAAATTACTGAGGCCTAAACCAGGAGCTGTGTGGCCTGTTGTGTCAGGTAGGGTCTGATCCTCCTGATGTTTTAGAGGGCATATCGACAGGACCATGAACCTTAAAGGTCAGCTGGTCATCAATCATCACACCCAGATTTCTGACAGAGTTTGTTGATTTGATTCAAGCAGGACACTGATGTTTGGTTATGTTTGGTGCCGTCCCTTCATCCAAGTGGAGATATCAGCCAGACACGCTGATATCTGAGCTGAGACAGTCTTCAGGTGGAAAAGACATGAAAAGCTGAGTGTCATCAGCATAGCAGTGGTAAGAGAAGCCAAGTGAGCGGATCACTGCACCAAGTGAGATGGTGAATAAGGAGAAGAGTAGGGAACCAAGCATTGACCCCTGGGGTACCCCTGTCAATAAGCCATGTGATTCTTCGCCTCCCCATGACACTCTGAAGGATCGACCTGTGAGGTAGGACTTGAACCATGACAGGACAGATCCTGAGATGCTCAGTTCAGAGAGTGTGGAGAGGAGATTTGGATGGTTCTTTACAACAACAGCAAAAAATGTGTATAGACATTATGGCTGCTAGCTTGCGTATTATGGCATACTGTTTTGTTTTGTTTTTTTTCTGAATGGCTTATTTGCCCAACCACCCTCCTGTTTCCTCCTTCATAGGTTCTGCTACCAATACCATAGAAAGGAAAGTTCAACATGCAAAATTAGTGATAATTTATTCAAGATATAAAACTCATTTTAATGTTCCACTTCACCATAAAACCACTTTTATGTCAAAACCAGTAAAAGAGACCCTTTTTAGTGCAGCACAGGAAAGTAAAAGTAACAAGGCAAGAGATTGATTATGTAGCAAACCCGCAATTCATACTATTAAAACTCAAGAGGATGGATACAAACTCCCTCCCACACGATCTGAACACTCAGCAAAACATTTTAACTAGCCGAGAAGGTGCCACCATCCATCCTCAAATAATAAATGTGGGTTTTTTTTTCCACGGACTGGAATCTGCTTTCCGTTTCTCATAAAGAGTTTAAAGAGCATGAAATTCAAACACAGGTGACGGAAGCTTAGCTCTATAATTACACTCCCGTCTCATGCAGAGGTGCCTCCATTCTTCGCTTTGAGCCATTTCTGATCCAACTGGAGCATCCAGGATGAGAAATAGAGGAGAGTTCTGTGTTATGAATGCAATTTACAGCTGATGAGCGCATCCTCAGATACTTGCCCACAAGAAATGAACCAATTAAGCTATTATGATCTGCACGGGGCAGATAAATAGAGTCCTGCTGGGTAGACAGAAAAAAAGAAAACAGCACTTTTTCTTCAAGATATGTTTACTGAAACCTGCAGGGGTAAGCATGCATAATCTGGGTGTAATTCAATTATTATGTAGCCTCAAAGTATTCTGGGCTGTTTATTTTCATTCGGGGATGTTGCATGTTAAATGGTGCAGCTCATTGAGCAGGAATTTGGAACAACATTAACTAAGTAAAGGCGAAAAAACATTTATTGATTGGAGTCTGTGCTGTGAATTCAGATTTATAGTCAAACAAGGGCTAACAAAGGACCTTGAATGATCATCTCTCACCGCTGGCATGTGGCACTGATGGCTTGAGAATGGGAGGCGGTTTTATGGACGCATTATGAGCAGGCCGTCTGAGTGTTTTTAAAGCCGCATCGCTCAGTGTCAAACAAAACTGGTCCATGTGTATTCATGCAGAGTGTCCCTCTTCTAAGTACCTGAGACCATTAGATGTACAGTCACCCTACAAGCACTGCTTTATAAACATTTCTGCCCTCTTTCTTTCCCATCCAGGGAGTCCTTGATGGGTATAAATCCTGAAGATATCAGCACAGAGACGAGAGATGCATTAACCCCTCTGAACTCTCGAATGAAAAAGAGTCTGTGGCTGAATTCTTCGGTTCTTACTGGGATACTTTTAACCTTGAGCCGAATGTTTTATTCCCAAAAAATCTGTACAACAAGAGGGAAAAGGTTTTATGAGTCAGCGTAGGTTTTGTTAATAGAATCGAAACTCAATCGTCACACTCAAACTTAACCACAAACACACTTTGAGCTCATGGTACAGGTGGATTGGACTTCAGCACCATGGACAGCGCTGCAGCAGCCAGTTGAATAGGCCAGTTTAATTTCAACTGTTTTTCTATGTTAACATTTCCATCGTTAATGACTGAATTTAGCACCGTCTTTGTCTGGTACTTTCAAAGAAAGCTCTCCTTGAGCTCTTTTGACGACACTGACTTCCTTTTCAGCATGACTGCTGGCCTACCTGACCTTCTGCAGCAGCTCCAGTTAGTATAATAAGCTTAAGCCTGGCTCACACTACAGGATTCTCAGGCCAATTTGACCCCAATTCAGCCCTCCCAACGATCGGGGAGAAATCTGGTCTGACACGAAAGTCGCCCCCGATGTTTAGCCCAGATTATCTTCTCATGTGAGCAGGTGACGGATGAATCTTAAGCCTCACGATCGTCTCTCAGACTCATCTGAACTGCCCCGATAATTTTTAAATATGTTTGATATTTATTAGAAGAATTACACCACTCAGATCGACTTAGGATGACAACAGCCAATCAGAGAGAGCCATCTACAAGGGAGCAGAAAGGATTGGAGAAGAAATGTATGAAATGATCCAGATGTGTTCAGTCTTCTGTTAAATGTTGTCACTAGATGGCGCCCTTATTCAGTGTGTTGTTCAGTTCAGGAAAAGCAGTCATGTAGTGTGTGCTGGTCATTACTTTTAAATCTTGATTTTTGATGGCGTGAAATAAATCGCCCTTTACTGGACAGAGTCTAGGCATGCACCCTGTATTGTTTTGATTTGCTACAGCTTTGCCTAAACAAATGCTCATTCAGTATTTTATTTTATTTTATTTATTTTCTGAAGAAGAAGATCAAGAAGAAGAAGAAGAAGAAGAACATTCATTCATTCATCTTCTAAGCCGCTTCTCCTGTTCAGGGTCGCAGGTGTCTGGAGTTTATCCCAGCTGTCTTAGGGTGAGAGGCGGGGTACACCCTGGACTGGTCTCCAGCCAATCACAGAGCTGACACACAGAAACAAACAACCATTCATGCTCACGCTCACACCTATGGGCAATTTAGAATCACCAGTTGACCTAGTGAGCATGTTTTTGGACTGTGGGAGGAAGCTGGAGTACCCGGAGAGAACCCACACATGCACAGGGAGAACAAGCAAACTCCATACAGGAAGGAACTGGGATTCGAACTGGCAACCTTCTTGCTGTAAAGCAACAGCACTACCGTGCAGCCCCATCCAAATATTATCTTATGGATTCCCTGTAAAGTAACTGCTGCTCATTTTGAGTTTTCAGCAGCAGAGAGCAGCAGGTTGGTGTGTTTCTCAGAAAGGTTTTTATTGTTTATCCGTTAAGATCAAATGTTGACAGAGTTCCAGGTATGAAGTGAACGTCTGAGCAACACATTTGACTCGAAAACTTGAGATCACGCCTACGCTGCCTCCAGAAACTGCTGCGGTAATTACAGGGAAGCTATTTTATTTTATTATTATTTATTTATTTATTGTAGCTGAAATATTTGTGTGTACAAAAAAAGATGGAGAAAATCTGAGACTTTTGAGACACAAACGGTCAGACGACTGCTTTTGCGTTGAGCTTGGCTTCGGCGAACTCCGACAGGCTGAAAAACTTCGCTCTGCACTTTATAACTCGTCTCTCAAACACAGTTCCTGATTAATTAAAGTTTTTCATGCATAAACAGTGTGATTTTTCTCTCTCTTTTTTTCTTAAAGGAGCCCAAACTGAAGCTAGCATTTTTGCAGAGATGGGTATGAAGTATACAGAGCGAAGCCGGGCACAGCTCTGTCTTTAGGCTGACCTTTAAAGGCGCCGTGAGGAGCTTCTAACTAACTGAACTGATGTCTCTTTGTGACAATAATGAGATTATCAGCGACGAAACTGGTTATTTCTTGTAGATTTTTTCACAGTGAAAGACGAGTGAAGCTTGCTGAGTTCTCAAAGGTGCAACATGCCCGTTATAGTCTGCAGTTGTCTCCCAGAGTGAAAAACAAAGCCATAAATCTGCTGATCTTTGCCCTAGCGAGACGCCGTTGAGGCTGGCCAGGCCTCGATGCTGGAGTTCTTGGTAACTCGACCAGCTGGACTCTGAAGGAGCAAAAAGATGCATCAACCAACATGGAAAGTCAATGAACGAAAACTGTTGCAACCAGGTTCAAAACCAAAGTATATAAGCAAACTCGTGATGACACCTTTGAATAATGCTCAATTCAATCAGTATGACCACAGCAATCAGTCTCTACTTTTAGCCTTTAGATCTTCCCTCTTTATAGGGAGCTAACCTAAAGGAGACTTGTCTTTCGACCAATCCGGAGACAGGAGCGAGGAGAAAATAACCGTCCTCTGGGTTATAAAGATGCTACTTGTTGGTCATGTTTTCAGTTGCTTGGAGTGATCTGCAGAAGCTCTCAACTCATTTACTTTGTTCAGATACGTTTGCTTTGAATAAAGTATCTCGGATTCAGCTGAACGGTCTCTTCTGATGATTGGACTCCTCGTGTGTTTTACTCTTCCTGAGTGACATAGTGATAGAATAATTGTACATAGTTTGATCACACATTCGCCTTAGTGTGTCTGCTTTTCTTTAAATGTGTTTGTTAACCTTTGTTCCTCATCGAAGCAGGTGCTGCCTGACCAAAGACTTTGACCTCTATGTGGAAACCTGTGCTGATAAGACAGGGGTGTCAAACTCATTTTCACCGAGGGCCACATCAGCCTAATGGCTGTCCTCAAAGGGCCAGATGTAACTTATAAATGTAAGTAAATGTAATCGAATGTAATGTGAAATAAACGTAATACTCCTTATTTTGGGCTGTGGCTTTCGAAAACACGCTCTGCTGCAACCGCAGTTTGCCTTTTAATTCTTGGGCAATTTGTTGCTTTTCTTGAAGGCTAGCTTTGCGTACTTAGCTCCGTGTTTGGTGTCAAAATGCCGCCGCAGATTGTACTCTTTGACAACAGACAACGCCTCGTAACACAAAAGACATACCAGTCTTTCTCCTTGTATTGGCCTTCCCATCTTTCTTGAAACAGTCTTCCATCTTTATCAACTTTTCTCTTCTTGGACATTTTGGGATCATTATTTATTTCTCAATTCCACTCGTTGGCATTGATGTAGAAACACTGCTGTGTAGTGGCGGTGAGCCGTCAAATCGCGGGCATCATAGTCGACAGGCATTGTGGGAAATGTAGTTTTTGGTCAAAGCACACTTTTGACCTATTGATTTTTAAACACTCAAACCTTTTAAGCTCTCACGGGCCACATAAAATTACGTGGCGGGCCATATTTGGCCCGCGGGCCTTGAGTTTGACACATGTGCTTTAGATTGTAAATGTGTAACTAGGGACCTAGTGACCTCCTTAAGGAAAATAAATAGAGAGGAAAACGAAGGATGTGCTTCAGAGCGTTTTGAGATCTGTAACTGGGCACATCTCTGCGTTCTCCTTGCGAGTAAAAACTTGAGACCGTTGTCTTTGCCTCATTTGTGTATCTTTTCTGACGGTCTAGGTTGCTTGAACCGGACACATAGTTTTAACAGAACAGTTCAGTAGTTCGGTAAGTTTAGCCTGTTTGATTCCAGGCTTCACCTGGCCTGCCGTCAAGACACGAGAAGCTCCACAAAAAAGGCTAAGATTCAACATTCTTTATGCTTCTTCTTTTCCCCAAAAATTGTCCGTCTTACCACTGCAACTTGTATCCCAAACACACTTGTTTATCTTTAGGAGTGTGTCAGTGTGTAATCCTAAGCATCCTTTTTTGCTGACCTTACAAACCTTATTTAAAACGTTTACACCCAACATTTCCCATTTTCCACCCGCAAGAAGTCCGACTCACCGATCTGCTTCAGCCGGCAGGAGTAAAAATGATGGAGTTGACACAGTTGATGGCGAAGGCCTTGTTAAAGTATCTCACAGATATTCATGTGGTGGGATGCGTTGCTGTGGGGTATGTAAATGTGGTCTTAACAGCACTTTAACGCTGCATACATTTAAAGTGTTCTCTGAAGAAATGTTCTCGGAGGACGTGTGAGTGTGAGAGAGAGGGAGCGAGGAGGGATAATTACCACAACCATTACTTAACTTTAGATTCATGAGTGCGTATGAAGAGTAAGAAAATTACAATTATACAGAGTTTCATGACAAAAGGAAGTCATTAGAGGACTAATTACTGCTCCTGGGATTCATCTGTGGTGTGTTCGCACCTTGAGATCAATCTAAATGTTTCTCTACACTGTAAAAAAGTTGCTGTGTGACAATAAACAGCTGCAGATCTAACAGTAAAACACCGTTCAGATCACAATAATCAGCCGCAGTGTGGATGAACTGTAACTCCAGTTTCTCTCTGCTGTCATGAGTCGGGTGTTGATTTTCCAGCATGGCTGGAAACAGGCAGTGACCTGAAATGATTTGTTGGATTTTGATGGATTTCTCACCAGGTTTGGCTCATAACACCTGTGGATGACCCCACTCTCACCTCTGCTCAAGCTTCACCCCCCCCCCCCACCCCCACCTCACCAGCCTCACACCTCTCTTGTCCCTGTCGGAGCCTAAAGGGACGTGTTCCTCCCTGCAGCAGTCAGAGTCCTGGTCTGAGTCCCGTTAATTTCCTCTGAGCTGCTTTTCCCATCAAACCAATCTCTGTCTCTGGACGTGTTTCACGGGGGGGCTTCTGTCGTGTGATCTCTGAACTTTACTTCAGGTGCTCATTCTGACTCCACTCCACCTCCATCCCCCATTAGACCCCCCAGGAGTCTGATTTTCTCTCACCTCTACCTTCAGTCTATGATGAGGCTCTTCAGTCCCTCCAGGAAGTTGTGATGTTGCAAAATCAACAATTAACACAAATTCATTTGTGAATTCTGGGCGACTTTGCAATTTTGTCCAATCACTGTAGCTTATCTGCAAATTTGACCAATCATAATAGTTTGACCCGCCCCCTCCAGTTCCTCCAATCATAGCAGTCAGTCCAGTTTGCTTTGCCTGTGTTTTGTATGTTTGCATGTTTTCTTAAGTTGCAGTGCTGTGAGCTCTCAGGGCCACCGTACCTTTCTTCTTTCTTTGGTTTATATTTCCCATTGAGTTCTTTATAATAAAGTGATAATTGCAACACCGCCCACCTGTCAAAGAGTTCATGTATCCGTCTCATTGTTAACACCAACAATTATGGAATCATCCAATCACAATGACCCAACAAACGTGTGAAGTCTGAAACTCACCTGTGAGTCTATTCGTGTCTCAGAGCTGCTTGTCTGGTGATCAGTGAAGGGTTACCTCAGATCCGATCGTGACAAAAAGTCTCAGGAGTCCGTGTCAGTCGGAGTATATAAGTTTGTTCGATGGAGAAAATAAAATTCCTCCCTGAGACTGTGGAGCTCTGCACTTACAGGTTTTTCCTGCGTCTGTTGGATGAAGTTGTAGGATTGCAGAGAGATGTTTGTTCCCTTCCCTGGCTGTGTTGGTGAATTAATGTGCCTAAATACCAAAGTTAATTGTTTATTGATTTATATCATTTGTTTTTTTTTTTTGTCTCCTTTATTTATTTGTCAATGTATGTTGTATGTCTGATTCAATATATGTCTTCCTATGTGTTTTTTATAAGTATCATATTTTTCTTTGTGAAATTTTGTAGCAACAGATACAATATGTACAAAAAACTAAATTTAAAAAAAGTTATCTCATGTTAGTGAGAGTGAGTTGTGAAGTTCAAACTAAATTGTTGACACAAATTTATGTTGCTGGACTAAATTAGACATTTATATTGAAGTTGAAGAAAATTTATTTTTATTTCATTTCATTTTCTTTGAATTCTTGTGAGTGTTTGTGTCACTACAATGAAAGAAATTATTAGACTTCACTTACAAACACTGTTTTTAAAGAGAGATACATCACAGCCCATAAAAAAATGTTTCATTATGTTTTACTGGATTTGGTAGCAAACGACTGCAAGACCTAAATGAGGACTTTTAAATCTCTGATAAATGTTTGCAAACTGTTTCCGAACTAAACCCTGACCCCCGTACTGGTCAACGTTTAATTTTCAGGGTTTTGTGTTTGTAAAGTTTCTTTTATTTTTTCTAAACAACTGTTTTTTTTATTGTTCTTTTCACACATTACGTTGATATAAACAATTATAAACAACAAAAAAGCAACAAAAACAAAGAAAATAAAAGTAAGGTGCTCGACAGTGAAGTTACAGCAATAAAATATTTTCTTACATAGTTCTTATAAAGCAGAGCTGCAGGCATTTAAGGCAGGGCGCTTCAGTCTTTATAATAATGAGTCAATGAATCAACACAAGCATGTCTGTTTTTTTTTTCCATAAAATTAAAGCAGTAAAAACACATAATAAGGAATCTGAAAATAAACAAAAAGGACACAAAAACTTTCTTTTGTTTGTTTGTTTTAAAGCGAGGACCTTTTTTAATGACTTTTTTTCCCCTTCAAAAGATGATAAAAAATTTTCCCAAATCTTTTTGAATTTGCTTTTCTTACCTTTGAGCGTAAAGTTAAGTTTCTTAAAGGTAAGTTTCTTGGTGACAGATCTCCAGGATCTGGCTGTGCACCGTTCTGCTTGTTTGTAAAGTTTTCTGTGTGGTTTCTTATTTTGATGGATTGTTTTGCTCACGTCGTCTTCCTTCAGTTTTTCTTTCTGAGCTGAAAAATATGCGCTGACATTTTCAGTCCTCCTTCATTTACGTAGTGTGAAGTGCCTTCAATTAAAAAAACCCAGTGTGCTCTAATGCAGTCCAGCAACTTGCCATAAACAGTTTGTCCCTGTGTGCAGAATCCTGACTAAGGGTGTAGATGACACACTCTGTGTTATTGAGAAGGTACCGGAGTGTAAAAACTAAACCCTTTTAAAAGAGGAGAATTTTCCAAGTCAGTGAGTAGTGCTGCACATTGACTGGAAATGGAAGAAGAGCTTGATTGATTATTTCATTTAATCTTGCTGCCACACCTCCACATACACCAACTCTCCTCCCTCCTCTTTCAGCCCAGAGTCTTTTAAAGGTACGGCGCAGCTTTCATCATCTCTGTAAAACACGCTGACACCTTCCATTCCTCTTCATATCTGTGGCAAACAATTTCCATCTCCACAGCTTTGTTCTCCCTAATAGGCAATAGAACTGCTCTCAACTCCTCCAGCTTCTCCATCTCCATTCTGCTGTGAAGAGTCCATCTATTAGCCTCGCACCTCATTGCTCCCCGGACCTGACCCAGAAACCAGGGGAGGGAGAGCAGTGAGAGGCCTCACAGCATCCATCCATCCATCCATCCATCCATCCATCCAGTGAGCGGGGCTGTGGTGTGCTGGCACCAGCTCTCAGCTTTTAGGCCGTGTGCCTGCATTGCTTTGTGTTATTGATGAGAATCAAATGATACCCGGGGACCATGTTTTATGCTTTAGTGCATCAGAAGTCAGCTGGCTGTGAGCGGTGCTGAAGCACTTTACAAAGACGACGCGTCACATTATTCAACAAACTTTGACTATTGAGCTTTAGTCTAGTGAAGCTTTGATTTCCCATCCATCCTTTCTTTCCCTTTTTTTTTTTTTTTTCCTTTTTTGGCCACAGGCTCAGGTAGCAACAGTAAGCACTCAGCGAATACGCTCACTTAGGGCTTTCAGCAGATTTAGGAGGCTCACGTCGTCTGGCTGTTAAAGAGGAAATGGGTCCCACACAGCTTCCTGTCATGGCAGCAGGTCTGGTAATAACCAGTCACGTGTGTTTACTGAATGAGGCACCGATATTAAAGTATACCGACTGTGAGTCTGCACACGCTGTATTGTTTTATGTTCAGTCTGTGAGTTTTGACCACACAAGAGCTCGGCTGACTTGACTGACAGGTTGGCACCCCGGGTGCAACCTCCTCTCTCCTCTACGGCACAGGAAGTACTTCCTGATCCACGATTTTGAAGGACGTCCCATGGAAATCTCGGATCAGAAAGTAGCTTCATGCGCCGCTCCGAAGAAGAGGATGTCTCCTTTCTCCTCGTTTCCTCTCTCCTTTTTTCATTTCCTTCAGCTCCGGTGGGAGGGGCTAAGACACAAGCGAACGGCGCAAGTGGAGGAAGGAAGGATGAAAGTTTGGAGCTTTGAGACTCAGCCCTTGCAGCTGTGTGAAGGTGGGCTGAGTTCTTCAAGCTTCAAACTGTGCATCAGAAACAGATGAGTGATGTCATCACTCTGCGTCCATCACTGATGAAGTCTGTAGATGATATGAAAGGGTTTGAAATCAGTCAAAGAACAGTCGTGGAGTATTACTCTGCAGATCTTTGATGGATTCTCTGTAAGTGATGGACTCTGACCTTCTCCTGTGGACCTTCATGTTCTTATTCTCAGAGTCTAACTAACACTTTAACGCTTCCTGTCTTAAAAAGTGACGCTGAATGCATCGAGTCCGTCATTTGAATTGAGAATTAAGATTCACGTTTCTGTTTTACTTTCCCATCAGTGAAGGTAAAATGATTTCCATTACTGTGGGTTCCTTTGTGCTGTGCTGATCAGGAGAAATCGAGTTGTGCTCTTGAACAGAAACCACTCGTGTCTCGTCTGCAGGGCCTTGGAGAGAAGCTGGAGGACCATGTTTGAGGTCATGCTGTAAAACCAACAGGCTGCTCAGTAACGACTGGTTGTGGATCGTAGGACACTTGTACTCGTGTTGTCCAGTAAACCCCTGAGAGTTGTGCAGGCTTAGTGTGCAAGACTCATAAATATAAAACCATCAGTCAGTCAGTCACAGTAAAACCTCTAACTCCTCACGCCAGGTCTCTGCTCCAACCGTACCAGTCCGTGATGAAGACCCTGGACCACAGTTTGAGCCTCAAATCAGTCTCAAATATGTCCGATGTTTTTACCTTTGAAATGTAGTTACACACTCAAACTCTGTTCAACTTTATTCAAACACAGAGTTTAATTTTTATCTGTCTGTCCGTCCATCTGTCAGATTAAAATTGAAGTTTGTAACTGACCTTGAGGAGTGCTATTTATTTATTTATTTTAAGATTATTTCTGTAGAGAGCCGAGTTACTAATGTCTGGTTTTTAGGCTCAGCTGAGTAAACCAGCTGCTGAGTTTTCTTGGATATTTACAGCACAGACATGATTTCAGTGATTCTGGCAACTTACAGCTCGCCATTAAAGGCATTTCCTAAATTAACGACTATCTTGTAGAGGTGGGAGGAAAATATAGTTTCACAGAAGTATCAGGATTTTTTGTTTTGCAATTTTTTTTAATTGTTATTTTTTTATAAGCTGGGTTGTAATGCATTACCACTTTTCTCCAGCAGAGGGCGAAATGTTTGTCTTTGACTATCACGTAACATGAAGACTCACGTGATGTTCATTTTTTTTTTTTTTAAATATGGCTCCTGATAGTCTGTAGACGTCGTCATCATTCAGCTTTACACGGGCTGCTGTTAAATAAGGGAAGTAAAATCACCAGTAACAAAGAATCACAGTTTAAATCGAACCCAAAAACTCGTAACAGAATCAGGGGGAAAGTGTATCGACCCAGCCGCCCTACTATCTTATTAAACACATTTACAGGTTTTTATAACAAAGAAAGGGGCAGTTACACCTCTAGCACACAAATATAGAAAAAAAAGCACATTAAATGAATTCATTACACAATAAGTAAAAATCTACGTTAAAGACATCGTCATCATCATAGAAAAAATATTGAGAGCACTTTACTCACTTGAATCTTTGGTAATCCAGTCCAATAAATTAAAGAGTTGAGTCTGAAGAAAGGTTTGCAAATCTATAAACAGATTTACCGTCCAATGACACTGCAGGCTTAAACGATACAAATAGTGTAAGAATGTAAGAAATGTAAGAATAGTCTTTAAAAAAAAAAAAAAAAAAAAAAAAAAACACTTCTGGTTTTTATTTTATGGATTATTAATCTGATGTTATAATATCACAGCGCCGGGTCTTACAGGGTTAAAAGTGCACGATATAATTACAACGTGTGCTGACGAACTGATGGAACACAGTCAGGAGCAGGGCTTTGAACCAGAATTTTTTCCTAATCGGTTCGTTCCGAACAGAAACGGTATTTTAACGTTTTCGGTTTTGGGTTCCACCCCAAAATTAACGTTCTCGAACCGGTTAGAACAAAAAAATTTCGTTCCTGAACCGGTTAATATCGTTCCATGTCAGCCAGCAGGCTGTTACTTATTCCCAACAACAAACACTACAGTCAGTTGGCCTGTGCATTATATGAGCTGCATCACATATTATAGCCCTCTGTTTTTCAAGCTCTATCACTTAGCAACTTACCGTGATAAACAGAAGCCCTATTTGTACGGGATAAGTTTCACCTGAGGACCTCTGATAATTTGTAATACTTGAGGAGGACATCGGTGTTTTTAATCCTCTGAGATTCAACCGTGTCCGTTATTTATAAAACAAAAAATCCAGGACAAATCAGCGACCGTATTTCAGACACAGAGGTCCTCTGATACTAATCCAGTCCAGATCGGCTTCTCTCTAAGTTTGTACGATAATATTTTCTAAGAAAGTCTCCGCAGCTTTTTCTGATCATTTTCTGCTCAAAGATAACAGCTCCACAACCCAAGAGGTCTAAAAACATGGAGCCTACAATTCTACAATTCAACAATTTGATTTAGCAGACGTTTTTCTCCAAAGCGACGTACAACACATGACCCTCTCTCTCTCTCTCTCTCTCTCTCTCTCTCTCTCTCTCTCTCTCTGTGCAGCAGGTTGGCACTGACGCGCTGCCTCAGAGCTCAGGATCATATTTGATAACGTCTAAATGAAACTGTTGGAAAGCAGTGTTGGTTTCTCTGTTTTGTTGCTCCTAAATGTTGATTATTAGACATGTATGGAGAGTCAGAGCTTTGGTCCAGCAGCTGTTCTGTGTGGACAGAACTCCAGAGATCCAGGTGTGGAGAAAAGGATGAAAAGCTTTGCTGCAGACTGCGGTGAAGAACCAGTTCATTGTCTTAATAGAGCTAACAGTGAGCTCATTATGGTGATGTCAGCAGAAAAACACAAGGTGAACTACGTTTCCTTTTTGAAGACTTTATAGTTAAAGTAAGATCACAGCGCTTTACTTATTGTTGCTTCACAAACTCACTCGCGTGCGCTCATAAAAAAAAATCAATATTTATGATGGTTGAATATCAGGGCAGCACTCAATAAGAACTGATCTTTAGCACAGCAGCTTTTAAGTTTTAAGATAAGTGAATTTGTTCTAAATATCCAGAAGTTTTTAATGCAGATTATTTGACTGAAGACGTTCAGATGTTGACGTCTTCTTGGACTCACGGCTGGCTGTGCGCTGCAGAGTGAGGCACTGACGCGCTGCTTCACTCTGCAGGGAATGAGAGAATGACAGGAGGTGAATGAGTTTGGGCTACATGACCAACATGACAGACAATTCAAGAACGAAAAAAGAACCGGTTTTAACCGGTTTCTATTATTTAAACGTTCCGGTTCTGCTCCGGAACATTAAAAAGGCAAAAGTTTCCGGTTTTCGTTTTCGTTCCGCGAACCGGTTCAAAGCCCTGGTCAGGAGCTCTTAATGAGGAAACACTGAAGGTAGAATTAGATGTTAAAACTCAAGATGATAAAATAAAACAACCAAATTAAAAAAACAATAAAATAAGATACGACATAGATACGGAATAATAAAATAAAATAATACACGGAAAATGAGACAAATATAAATGTAACAAACAAAAGAAAATAAGTTTTATGACTTTAGGAATTAAGTGAAGCAGTGATTCAGATCTGAACCTGATAAGTAAAAATTAAACCCAGTTAGAAGTTCGACTACTGTGCCAAATATTATTACAGCGTCATTTTAACCCAAACTGTACAAATAAGCAAAAAGTAAATAAATGTGAGTCTGAGGAACGGACTGAAGGAAGATGTAGACAGCAGTGTGTGTGTGTACTCATATGAGTGTGTTCAGCTCTGTGCAGTGTTTGCATGTTGTTGACACTTCAGGACGTCATCATGCTCACAGCAGAGGACCGGCTGTGGCCCTGCAGGATGGACTCAGTGCAGAACAGTATCTCAGCTCCCTGCTCAACATGGAGACTTCACATTGTCCACTGCCCGGTAGGTTTGACACTTTATTCACCAGAGGTTAACAACACTGAAGGAGAGCCGTATTGGATGCCGGCTTAACAGGAGTGCAATCTGGATTGGTATTTAAAAGATAATGGTGAGGCAAAAACCAATTAGCTCCGTGCTCTGTAGCTGTCCGGCGCTCACAGCTGTTGTCAGTGCAATCACAGGGTCACTTCCAGTGCCAGGTACGAGCCCGTTTCTTGGTGTCATCCAGCTAATTTTGCTTCAAAACTAATTACGGAGATTGTTTTTGGTGCGGAGGTGGATGACATTTCCTGTGACAGAAGCTGTGAGTTTTGATGATTTAAATCTCTCACTTGTCTCTTATGATAATAAAGTATTAACCATCGTTTCTCCTTCACGGGCGTTTCCATACGGCCCCCAGCTCTCATCTCTCAATGCATCACTTATGGCACTGACATGAATCATGTTCTCAACTCTGTGAGCATTTACATTTTCTGTCAAGGTCACAACCCAAACACCAAAGTCTATCTGGTAACGTCTCACGAAACTACAGTTGGGCTGTGTACGATACGGTGGCCCTGAGAGCTCACAGCACTGCAGCTTAATAAAACACGTGCAAAAAGACGAAACAAAGAAAAGTGAGTTTTCTCTGTTTTTGTTTGAAAAAAAGAGAAAAAGGAAGAGAGTTGGAAGGAGAGAATCTACTTTTTCTTTTGGTGGTGTAACCCGGGATAAACCCTAGAGTGAGAATGTAAACCTTTCAAACCCAAAAGGTAAAAGTTAAAATTAGAGAGTTAAAATATAAGTTAAAATCTGTTAAAAGTCAAAGTTAAAAACTCTTTATTCCATTTAAAATGTGCTTAGAAAGCTAAAAACTGTAGTTACTAAACAGTAGACTGTCACTTTAAGAGCCTTAATGTTGTGTAGTTTGTTTGAAATGTACTTCCCTCAATACGAGGTGTGACAAACTAACATGATGTGAGTTTGGATCCTTGCTTCTTATTGGTCAATGTAAAGAGACACAGGGTTTCTTTTATTGTGATTGGCTAAGGGGCGGGAAGAAAAACGTAAGATGGGGGAGACTAGTCTGATGCATGCAGCAGTGCTTTTCCAACGGTTGGACCGATTTTCTTTCTACTGTCATTGAGCTTGAAGTATTGACTGTTGGAGCCTGGGTTTCCCTGGCCTTCGAACCCGAAGTGAGGACGGTTAGCCGGGTTTCTCTTCCCCTGATGTCGAGCCGAAGTGAGGACGTCGGCCTGGTTTCTCTTCCAGTAGTGTCTCTGTCTCCGAGCGGTGATATACAGGAATGGTGGTGTCAACATCAGGGACACGGACCAAAACTTTTAAAGTTTGGGAGCATTTCAGCCTGAATACAGCCAATAAAAAGACGACTGTCAAAGTTTGCAAAGCAGAACTTGCGTATCATGGCAGCACCTCAGTGATGCACCAACACTTAAAGAGAAAGCACGTCGGGCAGTTGAACGAAACGGAGTCTGACTCGCCTCGGTAAGATTCAAGTCATATTCAAACCAATACGGTTTTTATGACATACATTGTACATTTTATCAGCATATTTTCGCTATAAAAGAGAGCTTGAGCGTTATGACAGACTGTTGAAAAACTAATAAAACTGTTGAATAGTTTCTGTTGACATGTAGTTTGTTTTTACACTTTAAATATTTACAAAAATCATCTTTTGTGTTTAAAGGTAAAGGACGTCCTAAAAGAGGTCAACAGCTCCCTCACACTGACGTGCGATGCTTGGACCAGCCGTGCCACAGAGGCACATCTTGGCAAATGTTGACTTGATTTTAATTTATTATTTATTTGCCTGTCTCTAAAAAATGGACAGAGGTTTATTTATTTATGGATTTATGTCTACTGACCGAGCACTGTGCCTAACTGGTTTTAGAGCGGACATTTTTATTTAATTTTTGTACGAATCCACAGTATGTTCAATAAAAGATGTATTTTTCATTGTACCCATCTTTCTTGTGTTTGTTATCATTTGCCACATAATTAAATCAACTGCATGCTAAATTTAAGAAAAAATTAATAATTATCCGATTAGTCGACTAATCGTTTAAATAATCGCCCGATGTCACAGTCCTTGCCCTGTGACACCTGTGTGCCTGTAAGTGTGTGTTTTTTTATTTACTTTCAAAATTTTAGTGTGAGTGAGGAGTGCCTGGTGTGTTTTTGTTTCCCCCTCTCCCTTCCTGCTGTCTCCGTCACTCTGCACACCTGAACTGGATCTGCAATCAACACTCCTGCAAGCTATCACCCAATCACCAGCCTACAAATACCCTGCACCGACATCCAGTTCCTGCCGGATCGTTGTGCCAAATGGTTTGTCAGCCTATGTGGCCAAATCCAGCTTTCATTTTGAGTCTCAAATTAAGAATTTGCCAGTTTTGTGAAACCTGCTCTTCACCCCTCCTGACACCTGTTTTTCCTGTCCCTAGGATTCACCTGCCGCTCACCGAGCCTGGATCACCAGACCCTTACCAGAACTCAACACCTCAGTTATCAATAAACTCCTTTTTGAAAGATCAGCACTGCCTTTGTCTGCTTTTGGGTTCAGCCTTGTTCGTGACACCAGATTAATCGATTATGAAAATTATCGTTAGTTGCAGCCCTAATCTCGGGATAGTTGATACATAGAAAGCGCTTCAGTAGTTTCAGAGTTTAAATAGTCTTTGAACACAATCTCCTCTGGGTGAAAATGGCTGGTATAACAATCAGACACGGCAAGAAACACGCATAACAACATGCTAGACCCAAGAGCCACCAACCGTACCGCTAAACCAGTCACCTCACAGTAAGCCCTCAATCCCGAACTGGTCTGTCAGGAACATGACAGCAGCTGTCAGCTGTGTCGTCCTGACCTGATCAATCTGCTCGGCTCTGATTGGAGCCAGTCAGGTCCCTTCATGCCCTTCAAAACTTAAATTACCAAAAAAAAAAAAAAAGGAGGCTCTAAGCTGAAGTCTGTGACACCAACTTCAGATCTGCAGGAAGTGAACTTCCTCCATTTTCGACGGCGTGCTGGACCGTCCATCATTAAGAGGCAGACAGCTTAATTAAAGGAATAAGAGCTCTGGAATGCAGCTGGACATTCTAACTGCTCTTAATCACGTCTTCTGCGGCGGCGTGATTAAAAGAGGAACTAAGGTTATTACCGGGTCATTATGAAGCAGAGCGACTCCTCAGCTCACATATTTTACTGCTTCTTCAATAAATTCTCTCTTATTGTGGGCGGACTACAAAGCGTCCTGACGTGTAAAGATTTCCTTCCTTTTCTTTTTAACATTTCCACTTCAATCCGCTGATATAACGAGGTACAGAGGAGGCTCAGAGAAGGCTTCAAGTATTCTCTTTTCTCTGACGTTTTTACAGGTTGTTCCATCTCCAACGTGCTGCTGCTGCTGGGTTTTTTTTTTTTTTTCTGTTTTTGGTTGCTCATCCTCTCCCACACAGAAAAAAAAAAAATACATTTGCACACAGATGCACATCAGCACAAAAAAAAAAGGAGAAAGAAACATAAATTTGAATTAAGTAAGGATTAAAAGTTTGTGTTCTTTCTTAAACTGATTTAAACTCACTGAAACATTGTTTGTATCTTGATTTTAAAGCGGATTAAAGCAGACGGACTAAATCTCACTTCTAACACCAGAGAAGTTATGCAGGATATTTTCTCTGAATTTGTTGTTTTTTTTTTTTCTGTTTCCGTGCGTTTGACACCATCCCTCGCAGATGCACACACACCCACACACGCCTGGGCCAGCTGGCTATTAACAGTGGCAAGACAGTCTGTAACGATTTCACCTGTCAGGTGTGATCCGGCAGCGTGAAGCTGCACACAGCAGAGCGCCGCCGGGACTTTTGGAGTCAGCTCTGACTAATGTCCAACACTGGAGGAGTACCAGCAGAGTCTGAGGGAGCGTCTGACTTCTCACTCAACCAGCACGCACTGTTTCAGCCACGGGCTCCGTCTCTCTCCGTCCTCCCTCTCTCTTTCACCTGATTGTTAATTCCAAACTCTAGTCGAAGATGTTTCACCAGCAGCGCCCTTCAGACATTAACAATACTGCCAGAGATGTCAGCTTTTAATAGATGTACCGAGGGAAGGATGACTGAACACGTGTGCCTTTTTCTCTGTGACAGCCAGCGTCACATTCATGCACTCTCACACATTTACATTTGCAGCAGCTGAAGCAGAACCACCTCATGGGAGTCAGGAACAGGATCTGATCCTGTCAGGACCCTGTGCTGTCATAAAATTCACTTTGATTTGCTTTCTTTCTTTTTTTTTTCTTCTTATACAGACATCAGGATCGGGTCATATTCAGCACATTTCCTGACTGATTAAATTTCACGGCTGAGCTCTGACAGAGACTTTATTATGAAGAATGGATGCTTTATGTTGGAGCCTGTGCTCTGTCTTCATGACTCTGGACTGTTTGCTACTTTTCTCTTTACTCTGTGGTCTGGGGAGTCACACACACACACAGACACGTCTTTTTCCCCCTCCTGGTTGTAGTGAGTGCACACACGGCATCGTACACTTTTATTAACTTTGCTTCCAGATGAAGACAAACTGCTTTTATTTGTTAAAACTCAAACTGTTCATCAGATTACACTTCACCCAGAGCTCCCAGCTGCTTCTCTGCTCCTTCATGGTTCAACCGGAGCTCTGGATACCAAGGCCCCGTTTATACGTCATGGGTTTTAGGATGAAACCCAAAAGTATTGTTGAGTTTCGGCCTCTCGTTGACACAGAAATGGTGTTTTAACCGATGTTACGGCCCCTGCCATATTGGCTGTTGTGTGTGTCTGTGTGTGTCTGTGAGTGTGGGTGTGTGGTTGTTTGGTCCTCCTCCCTAGGCTGCCAGGCAGGACGTAATTGGTGTGTGGCGTTCGCCAATCGGAAGCGTCGGTGGGGGCGGTTGTTACGTCTCTCTCTCTCTCTCTCTCTCTCTCTGCCTCCCTGGTCCCTCCTCCCTCTGCCTGCTGCGCACCTGAGTGCCATTGGCGCTCAGGTAGGCGGAGGTGATTTAAGAGGACAGACGGGGCGGAGTGGTTCTCTCCCCACCTGCGAACGGCACAGAGGTGTCTTGCCAGCGTGTTTGATCGGTCTGTTGGTTTAAACTAATGGTTTCTGCTTTCTTTCCCATCTAACCAGGTTTTGTTGTTTTAGTTTGGGCTGGAGACCACCGGTAGTCCAGTTATCGGGTTTTCTTTGGGTTTCATTCCTTAGGATTTAGTTGTAGTTTTTTTTCCCCTTAGGTTAGGGGAAGCTGTTGGTTACGACGGCCCAATGTGTGGCTGGCCCAACAGTTTCCCATCTTTTGATTATTTCGGCCGGAGTCTCCAGTCCTTTTTGTTTTCTTGCGTTATTTTTCCGTTGAAAACGTTGATTTATCTTCAATAAAAATTATGTTCCTCTTTCTACAAACTTGCTTGTGGTGTCCCTTTTATGTCGCGGTCTCGAGCCTGTTTAGATTATGTTTAGGAGACCGTAACAGCGGTACGCGTTTCAAAAGGCCAGCTGGAGCGTCAGTCGACGGCGGCCTGTTCTGTTGTGACCTGTCGCCCAAACCCTGTCTGTGCTCTGACTTTTTGCTCTCAATTGAAAGAAGTTACTTGTCATTAGCGCTATCTGGTGTTATTTAGTTTTGAGACTCTTTGTTTGTAAGCCTGGTTTTAAGTTCTTTTGTGTGATCTTTCGTTGTACAGCTTATTCTATTGTTATTTTCATTAAAACACTTCATTTACCATTAACAACTGGTTTTTATGTTACTACCTTTTACCCCTTAAAGAGTCGTGGTTGTAACAACCGACCTACACACACTTTTTCTAAAACGGCCTCCAGAGTGGAATCTTTCTGATACACTGTGGCAGTGGTGTAGTGGTCCCTTGAGAAGTGGGTAAACTCTAAATTTTCACCTTTTTTAAGTAGTCCAGAAAAAAAGATGGTTTTAGAACCAGTGACATGTCAGACTGCTCTATTTACCCAAAAATCTGTCATTTCTACCTGCTCACTATTATAAAATTATCATGACTTAATTAGGAGCAGTTTGTAGTTACTACTGGTCACACAAGCAGAATGGATGAATGTAAAATGTATTTATCATGAGGCAAATGTGGTGACATCTGAGGTGTTAGCGATATTTTAATCGGCATGACCACCCCTATTCTGCTTCTGATTGGCTCATCAGTCACCATGCCTAAAGTTAACCAATTTAATCACTGAAGGCAGCGAGTACCAGCCAATTAGAGGCAGAGGAGGGTGGGTCATGGCTTCACCATCCTTGAGGGAAAAAAAAGGTCAATCTGGCAGTTAGATATTACTGAATGGTGAACATCAGGGGGTTAGAAGCGGGTATACTCAATGCTGACTGAAAAATAAGTGGGTATACTCCGTATACCTGCGTATACCCTTGACTACACAACTGCACTGCGGCGACCGTTGGCGTGGAAACGTCAAGTCGGAGTTTTCAGTAGAAATGCTGATGTCACGCCGCCTACAGGCCGGATATGCATACTACAGCGTTTTCAGTCCATCTGTGTTTTTTCTGTGTTTTTGAGTGAAACGTCGTGTTTAGAGGATCCAAATCAAACTTATGTTCCTGTGTCTATATGTGTGGTTTGATTGTACATATATTTTCAGAGGGAGGGGCTTAGCACTGAAAAGCCTCTGACCAACATGGCTTTGGAGGGTCGTGGTTCATCTTCAGAGAGGATTACCGTGTGTTCATTGGCTCCTTTGTTTTTGCACAGTTTTTGTAAATAAAAGCACAACCTTCATTTCTGGACTTTTTTTGTCACACACATTTTGAGAACCTGTTGTCAGTTAACTTCATTTTCCTTCTGCTCAGAAAACTTTCAGTACAGTTTCCAAACAGTGTTGCCGACAGAGTGATTTTGTTATATTCGGTAATCTTTCAAACCCCTTCAGCGTCTCCGTTCAAAAACAGAAACTTGTAGCACATCTTCAGACTTTTTCATTTGTTCTTCCTCTGACGGGAAAGTTCATATCGTTCTCGCTGTTATCCTCCTGATGCAGCGGTCCCTCCCGGCTGCAGTCAGATCAGGAGATGCTCTCCGCTCTGAGCCCAGATTGCAAATGAACGACACACGCATGAAGCTGCTGGCTGATCCGGCCTGGTTTGAAGCTCATTTGTAATTCTGAACATATTTACAGTGTTTGTTGTTTTTTTCTTTGTCTCCCCCAGCACGTTACTCCTCTCTCCTGCAGCGTCTATTACAATAACATGGATGCTGCCAGTGATTCAAACTAGGTGATGAGGTCATTTAGCACTTCTTGTTACTTTAAGGTAGCCAGTAGCTACATTCTTTGATGCAACACTCTTTGCACATAATCTCGCCATCCTTTCTTTTAAAGGCAGTGTTATAATACTCGAGCACTGACAACACAAACTTAGACTCAGACTCCAGCTCTTATTGCATATTTTTCAAAGAACGCTTTGTTAATTTCAATTTGTTATTTCTTCTGGTATCAGGTCCTGATAACAGATCCATTTCAGGCTGACGCTGGCACGTGTGTTTGTCCACCTGCAGGTGCAGATGCAGAGCAACATGTTCGTTCTGTTACAAAAAAAAAAACATTTAAGGGGGAAGACGGGGACGTCTAACTTTAACAGACACCTGTCCAGGATTGCGATGCTAACGTTACTTTAACCGTTGATAATGTAGTCATAAGCTAGCTGCTAAATAACAACAACGTTAGCCTCTAAAGTTGCTGGAATGTTGAAATGCTGAGCCCTAACCACACCAGTCCTATTTATAACTTTAGAACACCTTATGACATCATCAGCTGTGTGGTTTCCATGGTGATGGATCATTTCCATTCATTTAAATGGGCCATTTTTCATAGAAAATGCAGAGTATTTTAAAAAGTACAAGGTTTAGAACTTTGAATCATACACACATGATTCTCCTGAACGTGCTGAAGATTTAACAGTTTGAACGGTGAAAATCGGTGAGAGTTTGGAGGCGTCACGAGCCAGAAAACATACGGAAGAATAAGTTTAATAATAAAGACAGATTTCTGTTTGAAATGCTGCGCTCAGCATTTCATCGTAATTAAGTCTTGAGATGTAGAATAAAGCTCAGAGCAGCTCCTGTACTTCCTGTGCTTCAGGTAATGTCACGTACTGGGTGGGTGAAAGCAGAAGTGCTTCCTTTCCTTCTGCTGAATACTGATGAGGTTCAAAAAGCCTCTTTGCAACAGTCAGAGCGCTCTGCATGTGTTCCTGAGTGATCTTTATTTTTCTGTCCTAACCCTGTACTTACAGGAGAGAGCTTTTAAATTCACTTTGGTTTACGAAAAACACTAAAAACAACACAGCTAGATGAACTACTCAGAGTGTCAAACTCGCGTTTTACTTGGTGCCAGGAGCAGGCAGCAGAAAATGCAACATGCTCTCCGTCTGTTGAACAGAAAGCATGTTTTCTCCTCAGCAAAAGATGTTTGCTCTGCTGTCTGTCCTCAGCCTGTTGCTCTCTCCCTTTTGTTCTCTCTCTCTCCCTCTCTCTCTCTCTCTCCTTCTGCCTCTTTGTCACACTCGGTCTGTATCACTCTGTGGCTGATGTGAATTTTTCGTCACAATACTTGTTTGGTTTTTCTTCTGTACAAACAGCACACAAATTTCAGGCTTCTCTGCGTGATGGTTATTCATTATTTGGTGTGTGTGTGTGTGTGTGTGGGGGGGGTGCTTTTCATTGTAGTTGATGTAAAAAAAAAAGTCTTTGAGGTTGTAGAAGTCATGTTGCACATGAGAGAATGACACAAATCCTTCAGTTAGCTGAAGAGATGGAAAGACTTCTGAGCTCGCTGAGAAAATACGATAAGCGGTGTTTTTATTCCTGGACATGTTCAAAGAGCAGCTTGAAAGTTGGCATTGATTCCTTTTTATCGCTGTATTTCCTGTCAGATATCAAACCTTAAAGGCCCCTTTGGGACTTTTTAAGTGATTCTTTTATATATTTGCAGGTTTATGGTTCAAGCGCTGAAATAAAAGCCACACCAGTCACCGAAAGCGTACGGACTGAAATCATAACATCTGGAATGCCTGGTATAATAATTTACTGAGATAAAGGGTTAACCCACTGTTCTTCAACCTTGGGGTTGTGACCTAAAATTTCTTGTAATTGATGAAAAAAATACGGATTATTTTTTTTACAAATTGTTATTTATCTCAAAATAAAACACCACCCACAATCTTAAAGAGCTCTATTTCATACGTCCACTTTCTGGAAAATATAAATTTAGTTCAAATAAAATGCAGCTTATAAAAATACCTGAGCTGGCGCATCTTGATTGATTGACAGCCACGATCACGTGATTACATGGATACCCCTGCTTGAGTTCCCTCGTTTCAACCTGTTTAAACAAAGTTGAAGTCAGTCGGAAAAACAGAAAACATAACGCAAAGATTTCCCCTGGTCTTGGTCCCTGGCCCCTGGCCCAGACATCACCAGCTACCATCGAAATAACTAAAAACAACGTCCAGGGAAGAAGAAGATTAAAAACCAGAGATGCTGAAAAACATGATCAAAATCTAATTCTCAAAATGTCAAAATGAGGTCATGACTGAAAAAAGGTTGGAAACCACTGAGTGAACAGTTCAACTTGTGCCTGAACAGTTTGCTAGAGCATTTTTTGAGACGCTATTTCTCAATGAAAATATGTTGAACTGAGTAAAACCTGGATTGGGTCGTCTCTACAGCTTGAAATAACTTTGCAGAATTTTATGGTTTCAGATCTGAGTGCTCAAAAAAAAAAAAAAAAGAAAAAAGATTTTTTAAAATCGTATTTTTCTTGGATGGAATGTTAAAGTTTTGAAATCAAATAGACTCCAACATCCCTCACATTAAAAAAGTGAAAGTTAAATGGTTAAAAAGAGAGGATGTTAAAGGGTTAAATGTAAGTTAATTCTTTAACTCAACTCAACTTTATTTATAGAGCACTTTAAAAACAACCACAGCTGAGACAAAGTGCTGTACATAAAGGCATTAAAATAAATAAATAAAATACAATGAAAGTAAAAATAGGATTTAAATAACTGTTTCATTGTTCCCAAAACAATTAAAAACAATATAACAGTACTTAAAAACTAAAAACAACCATATAAACACTCAAAACAGGAGCTGAGTCTCAAGCTGGGTTAAAAGCCGGGGAATAAAAATGGGTTTTAAGACGAGTTTTAAAAACAGACAGTGACGGGGCTTGTCTTAAACATAAACAAAAAGCAGTAGTCAGACAAGTGATGATGTCATTCCATCAGATCATCATGGAGAACATAAATAAAGATGTTAGCGGTACACACCAGCTGGAAACATAATCATATAAAATCATGTGTTTTTTTTTTTGTTTTTTTTTGCTGACCTGCTGCTCTGACATCACCTGCATGTTAACTCATGGGCTCAGAGATCTGGCTCTCAGTGAAAAAAGGTCATCGATGAAGGGGCTTGGGCCTTTCCCAGGGTGCAATGGGCTAATGACTGTAAAAACACCTGGGCTAACTCGATTAAATGGGTTAATACATTCATCACAATCCTCCCCGAGGGCTCACAGGAGCTCAGACCCAGCCGACCTGCCTGTGAGAGACAAAGGGCAAAGACCCACGCCACTCCACTCAGTGAGCGCAAGAGGAGAGAGAGAGAGAGAGAGAGTCGTAACCCTCTTGATGTGAGGCAACTATCCATCGAGCCGCCCATCAATAAGTCATTACCTCCTTAATTTTGAGTCATTCTCATTTTAATCATTAACACAAACAAATGAGTTCACTGCCAAGAGGATTAACAGCCTCTCCCTGCTTCTGGGTCAGAACTGGCAGGAAATCTTCTGGCTCGCCTGATTTGCTCTGACTGCTCAAAAAAAAAACAAGCAGAGGATCCTATTTATTCAGCACAAATGGAGCTAAAGCTTTTAGAGTTTCTGGCACAAGCAGAGAAAAAGGTGGGGAGAAAAGTCCTCTTCAGTATGTTTATCCTTCCACTGAGAGTAAAAACAAAGATCTACGGCATGTGGAGCGACGCTGGCAGGAGAGAGGAACGCTTCATTACATGAGCTGACAAGTCAGATTATCTAAATGCATTCACCTATACTTTATTCTATAATAATAATAATAAAAATATCAGATCAACCAAATGTTGACAGCTATCCTTAAAGCTTTTCAGTCAGACTGAAGGTGATTCAGCCTCCAGCCCTCACTGAACGCCTCGCTGATTCATGTCTTTAAATCTTTTTGCATCCATCCACTGGTTCTTTACTCAGTTCAATCAACTCCCTTGAACCAGAAAGTCAAGTTATCATACAGGTTGTGTTTTTCAGGGGAAAAGTCATGTTTTGATTTTTTTTATTGAACTGCCACATGAACCTCAGCTTAAAGCGAATGCCTGGAGTGGATGTATTGCCAAAGCACCCTGTACATATAACAACACGTTACCATGGAAACCCTGAGAAGCTGCGTCCAAGTCTAGACATTCGCAGCATTACTTGGTTAATCCACCTGTTTCTTCAGAAGCCTTTGGCTGTTGACTTCCGCTGGCGTTTATCGACTTCCTGTCGGTTCGTTGCCTCGCAACGATACGGCTGACCGTCGCCAGCAGATAGCTCAAAACAGCGTGAAATCATTTACGCTAAATTATGGATAAAATGAGTTCAGGTGTGCAGTCGTTGGTCGCCACTAGAGACTATGACAGCTAAGCTAAATGTGTGAGGTCTGTCTGTGTGATGTCCTTTCCTCATCCACCTTTGCTTGTGCAGTTGAACGTTCTCTTTACGTCACCATGGAGACGACAAAGCTGATGATGCTAGCCTAGCTGTCGTACTCGCTCCAATAACGAGCCTTTAAAAGCAAGAAAGCGACACAATGAACACTGAGCCCTGTCGAGCATGAATGACTTCACACCAGTTGTTTTGAGCGAGCTTGCCACCGGAAAAATTATTACACCTCGTAGAAATGGTTCTCTCATCCGTCCTCTTTTCTCTGTAAAGTTATTTTTCATCAGTTATTGTCATTAAAAACGTGTTTTACGTCTCGTTTAACGATGATTGACAGCTGCTGTTCTTGTGTAGATTTTTCAGGAATAGTAAAATACGTCAGGAAGGAGAGTTCAAGAGATTAGACTGTCGACAGAAAAAAAAAATATATAGATTTTTTTTTTTTTTTTTTGTTAACTGGCTCCTCAGATTTTCTCAGACTCCCTCATAGTCTCTACTGCACAGACTTTGGCTGCACAATGGCGGCTACACGGTTTATTGTTTTTAGAAACTGAGGCTAAGACACTTCACCTTTAAATACTTCTGTTTTTGTTCCGTCTGCTGTTTTATGTCCTCACATTTTCTTCTAACAGGATCTCTTCAACTGTCGAGCTGCCAGAAACCTGACTTTACAGTCTTACCCAGAATCCTTTTCACAGATGGCTTTCAAGTACGCTGACAGTAATTAGTTCTTTAAGAGTAACAGAAGAAATCATTAGGCTTTTAACTAAACCCTCACAATTATTTGACTGATTAATCTCTGGACTCAAAGTGGGTTTTGGTTCTCTGTTTGACTGAAGTCAACTTTATGGTCGTGTTCCCTCTTGGACCTTTAAAAGCACAGCACATCTGGACGTTTCCATTTTCCTTCTTCAGCCTGCTGTAAAAATAGATTCACTCCAGAGAAGGTCTGAAGCTGTCGATACTGAATCTAAAACCTTTTATAAGGACATGAAAAGATTAAAACCCAAGCGCTGTGACCGCCGTGCTCTTAATGAAAGAGACAACAGAGTCCAAGGTCAAAGAAGATCAGATGAAGAGTCAGTCGGAGCCCAATCTGCTCCCATAGTTGAACCTGTCGAGCTGACAGCTGTCAGGACCAGAGCAGCACAAAGCCAGCGGAGCATGAAGCTTCATCAGGTCACTGCGCTAAAGGGTGGAAGGGAGGAAGTTCAGGCTTTGAGGAGAAAAGAAGAATCAGTTATAATAAAGCATATGTGAGCCAGTGGTTTCAGATGTTGGGGTGGAGGTGTGTGTGTGTGTGTGTGTGTGAGAGAGTAGGTCAGCTGGGGATGATGGTTTTCATCCAGTGTTTGGTTCCTGCCTGTTTGAGTTGGCGTGGTCACAGCTGAGCAGCCAATAAAAAACACACGTGTTCACATGTCATCATCGCCATTGCAGTGACGTTACAATACTTTAACGCCCTCAGCTCTTAGAATGTTTAGGGTAACCATGGTTACCGCCAGTTACAGTCCTCCTTCCTTCTTCTGCATTTAATCCTCGCAGGATGAGATTTTATAACAGCAAGGTGCGACTGTACTTTTTTAGAACTTCAGAATTTTCGCTTTTATTTTGTAAGAAATTGTGATAATAATAGGCTTTAAAACTGTGTCAGAAACAGACGTAACAAAACAACGTTTATTTATCACACAGTCTGTGGTGAAAGGCTGTGAGCTCCATGAGTCACCTGAGAATGTGCTCGTGTGGTTCAGCCGTGTATTCAGCCCTGTTCACACCTGTAATCAGCCATTAATGGAGAAGGCAAAGCATCTAATTAATGAAAACACCTTCCAATGAGCCGGAGGATCACAGGTTTTCACGTCCAATCACGTCGGAGAACAGGAAGTCAGTGAGGGGACGAATGCAGAGTAAGTTGCTGGTAAACAGAGGCCAAGAGAGGACGTTTTGTTTGTCTCTTACAGCAAAGAGGTCATAAATAAATCAGGCAGTGACGCCTCGTTACCGCCGCACTGATCGTTGTGTCATTACACTGTGTTTATATTTGCAGACCTCTCAGACTTTCCCCACGTACGCGGCGCGCTCTCATCAATTAGCGGCCTCCTCCTCTCTGATATCATTAGACGGAGGTTTGTGAAAGTAATGACTGAGTTCTGAGGTGTTTGTTCAGCAGCTCTGGCTGCACTTTGATTAAGACGGTATGTCGGCTAATTGTGTGTGAGCTGCTCGTGTCTTAACTCCCACACTTCTTATTAACACCCTAAACACTCACACACAAGTGATGAAGATCCGACGAGGGTGTGAATCAGCCATCGCCATGTGTCTCCGCAGTCCTCATTAAGAAATACCGGTGCTCTGCTCTGTCGTTGTTTCACGTCTGATGTTACTTTGGTTTTTACCAACCACTGAAAACGTTGGATAGTTTTTTTTTTCTTTTGAGGAATATGAAAGGAAAACGCAGCTGATTGAATATTAGCTGTACTTGAGGACGTGTGTTTGACCTGTTACAAAGACGGCAGATGTTCCTGACTGCAGCCTTTAAAGCGTGTCATCAGTCTAATCCCTCTTCCACATCTTAAATGCTGATTGATTTTAATTTGCTCTTTCTGCAAACAGGTCTCCACACTGTGTGTCGGAAAAATGATCCAGGAGTTGATCCAGATTTTTCAGGGATTTAGAAACACTAAACATACTCTACACAGCTGGATAAATAAAGAGAATTATTTAGATTCACCCCACAGGTCTAAGAGATCGATGTGGTCGTTTGTTAAACCTGTTGACTGAAGGCTTTGAAGGATGGTTTGAAATACACCAGATGCGTCTCCGCTCCGTCTCCAATCCGGATCGGATCGGTTTCCATTCGAGTCAATGTGTCCACTCACACTGGATCCATTCCGTTGCGCAAAAGTATTGTTGCGTTTCAGCCTCTTGTTTACATGGCAACTGCCGAACTTTCTGTGGAATTTTTCTGAAATGCTGCGGCCAACGTTGCCATGTCTGAGTTTTCAGTGGAAACACCAACGATACACTTCACTTTGCATATTCCACTTTCAGTGTAGGGACTTTTAATTGCCATGTGTGAACCAGACAACAACGACGGTTGAATGGAGGATTTACCAGGTTGTTCTTGTGCTGCTGAATCTGCTGACTGCCTTTAACTAAATGAGCATCTGTTGCTCCACCTCTGCCCTCAGATAAGACGCGTTCAACATCTACACCAGATGATCAGCCCACCTCTTCTTCGGCAGAGGGCGACTAAAATGAACTGTGAAACGTTGTCGTGTAAACAGGGCCTCAGAGTAGAGAAGATCGAGCGGGACAGGAAGTAGTGCACAGAAAAAGAAGTTTCAAAATAAAATAAACTGTCTCAAAACCAGATCATATTTATCTTAACCAATTCAAGAAAAGGTCACAATAAGTGAAGAGGAGGAGTCAACAGGTTAGAGCAGGGGTGGCCAACCCGAGGCTTTGTCTATCAGTGTGCTGCTCATCGATCCATTCATAACAAACAAATAAACAAAAAACAAACAAAAAAAACAACAAAAAAAGACTGATTTATTGCTGAGTGCAGTAAAAGAAGTGAGAGAAGAGGAGTGAGCATGGGCAGGTGGGAGCAGTGTTGCAAACTTAACGACTTTGTCGTTATATTTCGGGACTTTTCAGACACCTCTCGCCACTCTTTCAAAAAAAAAAAAAAAAAAAAAGCAACTAACAGCAAATCAAGCAACTTTTCTGGAGTTTGGAGACTAACGTGAAGGCATGTTATTGATCTCCAGCACCCACTGCTTCTCAACGAGCATAGAATGTATAACGTGGCTCTTTGTAGTACCATGGTAATTTTTGTGACTCTTGGTTGCTGACTGGTTGGCCACCTTTAGGTAAGAGGTTTAACAGCACAACATGAATGAAGGGAGGTTTATCAATGGAGAGGGAAGCGTGGGAATGAACACGCAGCTGGTGTGAGTCGACAAACGCAGTCAACGCACAGCGGAGCAGAGCAGGACTCCAGACGTATCTGTTGTGTTGTAGCATTCAGTGCTGAATGAAGAACCCAGTCCTCCTTTGAAGCATGAATTACTTAAGACCAGGACCCTGTTCTACAGACTGAGCCGTGTCTGCCTGGGGGAAGGTGGGGGCGATGGAGAGCGAACATCAGGCACCAAACGTTGTAACCCTCTAACAAACACTCCATTCAGAGCTCTTAAATCCTTGTTTTAGTCTCATCGTTTCAACAACAACGAGCTCAACAGATGTTTTCTTTGTGTACAGATTTCACAAGCGTACAAAACAACTCTTCTCCATATGGTGAACGTGATGTGAGAAGCTCTTAAATTCAAAGAGGGCTTGGCGTGTTCATCAGTCCTCCTCTACATCGTCTGTCACATTTCTTTAGATCTCATCCCTCCTTTTTTCAGAGCCTCTGATTTCTACCTGAGCTGAAAACCCAATGTGTGCTCCAAGACAGCAAAGGCAACAATAAAACCAAGGCGCACATTCAGTCGGCTAAAGCTAAAGAGTTTGTGATAGATCTCCTAAATGATTCCAAAGAGAAAACCAGACTTAGAAATGCTCAACAGTGACAACAGATGTACGAGACAAAACATCCAAACTGTTTCAAAGAGCGTCTGACCAAACTTCAAACAACCTGAAGTGTGATGATGCAGAGACTTTAACATTAAAATCTAATTCAGTATCTGGATTATTTGTTGATTGTTAAAAGAACAGTACACACAACATTTGTACTTCACGTGTTCCTCGGGGCTAACATCAGCTTTCTCCTCTTTTTTTGTGTCTCCACTTTATGAAGCGTTTATCTTCATCTTGCTTTGAATTAATGTGAAAAGTGAGTTTGTTTTATATTTGTATTTTTATCAAATTGTATATATTATTACATTACTATACTTTTCACTGGCCTCAAGGTAAAAATTCTCCGGTTTTGAGAGTTTGATGAAAGCGGTAACTCATTTTTGTTTCTCTTTAAATGTGCCTCAGGGAAGAAACTCAAACACATCCATCACATGTTTCATGTTATCAGTGTGTTCCTGTATGTGGAGTCTGTCCTTTTATAATTGTTTCACAGAATGACCACGTATTCACCCTCTTTCTTCCTCACCTGTCGTACCTGTTTACACATTGTCATCCTCTTAATTTACAACCCCAGCCTAACATCAAGGGGCCGGTGGGCAAAGACGAGCTCTCTGAGATATGGAGGACTGAAACGCTCATTCCTTCTTAATTTGAAAACATGTTTTTCCATAAAATCCCTGAGATGAAAACTGCAGCAGCACTTTGTCAGCACAAATAAGCACATTGTTGAGACTAAGCGTCATTGAGCACGCTCCTCTGGGCTTTTCTGTGTTCAGCATCAGCACAAGTGATTCATTCTCAGGCCGAGGGTCAGTCCGGATTTTAAAACAGCATCAGGAGTTCAAC
Source organism: Labroides dimidiatus (assembly GCA_030710495.1). Classification (NCBI taxonomy): domain Eukaryota; kingdom Metazoa; phylum Chordata; class Actinopteri; order Labriformes; family Labridae; genus Labroides; species Labroides dimidiatus. Next base: position 1,483,425 of record CM061146.1, on the reverse strand, counting down.
CAACTTCAACCAAAGCAGGTGGTGCATGTGCTCACACAGTACAGTGGTGCTCGTTTACAGCGGTACAGTAAATAAGCCGTGATTCAGAGGGGTGTTCAACAACACGACAACAAAACAAACCCAAAATAAACCCCAAAAACACAGCCTGTACTCTCTCTCTCTCTCTCTCTCTCTCTCTCTCTCTCTCTCATCTTCACAAAGGGAGCATTGTGATGAGAATCATGTTCTTTGATTTCTCATGCGCCTTTAGGACCATCTCCTACTCAGAGAAAAGCAGTTTGAGATGAAGGTGGACTCTCACCTGGTAAGTGAGATGGATCATGGACTACCTCACAGAGAGACCACAGTATGTCGGACTGGAGGACTGCACACTGGGGTCAGCAGCGTCGGAGCACCACAGGGGACTGTGCTCGTTCCTTTATTGTTCACCCTGTGTGCCAGACTTCCAGTATGACTCTGATAACGTTTGTTATGAATTGGAGCTATATAAATAAAGATTGATTGATTGATTGATTGATTGACAACCTTCTGCACAGTTATGGTCCTGTTCCACGGACAGACTCAGGAACTTTTTTGTCCCTCTGGCCAAACTAGTGTTGTGCTACCCGAAACCGGTCTTGGTCTCGAGACCGGTCTCGAGACCAGATTTTGAAGGTCTTGGTCTTGTCTCGGTCTCGACTCCCAAAAGTCTTGGTCTTGTCTTGGTCTCGGTGTGTTCTGGTCTCAGGCAAGTCTTGGTCTCGGATAGTGTGGTCTTGAGCACAACAGTAGTTAAGAGTGCAAAATTATCGGAAAAAAAACCCACACACAGTCAGTGTGAACATTAAAGGTGCATTGTAAATAATTGTGGAGTAAATGTTAAACTTGAGGCTGACTCTTGGCACGGCTGTGCAGATGTAGGAAAAAGGAAGATTTAGTCCGAGAGTCACTGTGTGCTTCCCCCTGCCATGACCGTCAGGTGTTGTACAGACGTTTGGCCTAGTGTTGTGCTCAAGACCACACTATCCGAGACCAAGACTTGCCCGAGACCAGAACGCACCGAGACCAAGACAAGACCAAGTCTTTTGGGAGTCGAGACCGAGACAAGACCAAGACCTTCAAAATCTGGTCTTGAGACCGGTCTCAAGACCAAGACTGGTCTCGGGTAGCACAACACTACTCTTAACTCAAAACATTGTTACATATTACATAAACAACACAAAACAACAACAGATTTTTTACAATCTGTTCAACTGTTTATATGTTCTTGTTTAAATTAATTGTTGTATATATATGTTATGTGTATATATATCACCCCCCCACTCTCAAATCTATGATGTGCTAAACATGAGGAACTGAATGAAGCAATGAAAAAAAAAAAAATCCAAAAATAAATAGATAATAAAAATCTGGTATAATATCATTATCAGTACAAACCAGGCCTTCCAGGGAGGGGGCAGCAGACTACGCAGCCCAGCCCCCAACAGCGAAACGACGGGTCCCCACAGGGGACAAGCGACAAATATCACAATAATAGTAATGTGGGCACCCTGAATTTGTTTGTCTCATTTGGTGGTTTGAACATGAGGTGAAAATCTAACAGTGTGACGGTCGTGAAGTGGGTTTAAAGTTGTGTCTGAATGTCCAAGTTCAACAAGTCGAAATAGAATAATCCCCAAATCACAGAGCGACAACTTCCAGCGCTGCAGCACGTATCCAGACGGCGTGGAAATGTGATAAGACTCCGTTTAATTTCTTTGACTTTCTTTTCTTAAATGTCGCAGCACCTGTAAGAATGTTTGTCTGAACAGCTTTCTGGTCTTTTTTAACAGCTAATGGGAGGGAGAGGAAAAAAAAAAAAATACAAGCCAGAGAAAGAGAGAGAAATCTAAAATGCCATCCTGTTGCTTCCTTCTGTCCGCTGCATGAAAACACATCACCACAGGCGAAGCGGTTATTTCTACCAATGCAACACAAAATTACTTCTGAAATCACCTCTTTTATCCTCTCTTTTCTCAATAAAACTTCAAAAAAAAATCTGTTCTTTCTGTTCCGGCATCATTAAGTCACGTATGAGTTTCAGTCACAACTCAACCCTCCAACTGTTGTGGTGCTCCTGAAGGCAACATCCGAGTAAACAGCAGACGTGTGTTTGGAGGATGGAAACAGGACAGATGCAAGAAAAACATTTATTTATTTACTTATTTATTTATGGTTAGTGAGCGCTGATGAAGTTTAAGCATCAACATGAAGGTCACTCTTGAAGAAACAATATCTGTAGATGGATAGCAGCTACTTTTCCAGCTTGTCCCCTGCAGTTTCTTTGAGTGCCTCTCAGCCGGCTGCATTTCCCATCCACTCTCCCTGCCCGGACCTATTTTTCATCTTCATTTCACAGCTGTAGCATCAAAGGTGCTTTTTCCTGTGTCCATTAAGCTTTTAATGCCGAGGAAACAATCCATTCTCTCACAGCGATGTCCCCTTCACTGTGCATTACCCCTGACCCTCCTCTGCTGGACGGCTCTCCCACTGTGATTTTCTCAGCTGAAAGGTGGGGACTTAACAGGCTCTCTGCGGAGACAAAAAGGAGGGTCATTTGATTTGACATCTCAGTCGTGACACAAAGGAACTACTCTCTTAGCGGTGTCTGAGTTTAGAGGCAGAAAATGTGCAGCTTCTGTGGAGAAATTCTGCCTTCGCAGAAACACGACGGCTGTGAGTTCCAACACGTGGATGTTTGTTTGCCGCGTGTCAGGAGCTTGAAACCTAATCAGCAATCAGCAAACATTGTTACAGGCATTAAAAATAAAAATTATTCCATCAGCCTTGTTAGCAGAGCGACACAATGAAAGGGCAGTGCTTTTTTTTTCAAAGAGTTAAATGTGTGATAATGTGCGGCTTCCATTCAAGAATAAATGTTTGTGTGATTATTTTAACAAAGAGGTGTCAAATCCATTTTCCTGAAAAAGAAAAAACGCAGCTGAAAAACAAACCTTGCAGCGGGGCGAGCACACAGACTCTTGAGTGAAAGCGTAATTACGCCACATAATGTCGCAATCATGCCGAGCTCCTCGCTCCCAATCCCTCTGTCTCTTCCCCTTAAAACCATTCCAAATCAGTTTTGTATGAATGTGTAATTATTTTCACTGCGCAGAGGGAAAAAAAAAAAGAAAACAATTGGCATTCTCCAATTTGCTTCCTCATGAATGCAGCGTGCATCTGTAGAAAGGTTTGTGTCTGCAGCCAGCATTGTTGCCAAACATAAAGAGAAAAACCTGCGAGCACTTTGTTTCCCTCTGCAAAGACTCGTAGGAAGGATGTGAGCAGAAGATAACGTGAACTTTATTCAAATATAAGCCGGCTCTGGCTTCTTTTTGTGCAACAATTAATGTGAAATAATTCAGTTTTATTGAGCTGATCTGGTTTTGGGGAGTTTTCTTTGGCTTGATAAGAACCTGCGGCTGGCAAAGCGTCACCAGAGCGGCTCATGGGCGGAGATTTACTGAATCTGAATTATAATATTCAATTTGAAAAGCATGACCTGAAATCACATTAAATCAGGGGTGTCAAACTCATTTTCACCGAGGGCCACATCAGCCTAATGGCTGTCCTCAAAGGGCCAGATGTAACTTATAAATGTAAGTAAATGTAATCGAATGTAATGTGAAATAAACGTAATACTCCTTATTTTGGGCTGTGGCTTTCGAAAACACGCTCTGCTGCAACCGCAGTTTGCCTTTTAATTCTTGGGCAATTTGTTGCTTTTCTTGAAGGCTAGCTTTGCGTACTTAGCTCCGTGTTTGGTGTCAAAATGCCGCCGCAGATTGTACTCTTTGACAACAGACAACGCCTCGTAACACAAAAGACATACCGGTCTTTCTCCTTGTATTGGCCTTCCCATCTTTCTTGAAACAGTCTTCCATCTTTATCAACTTTTCTCTTCTTGGACATTTTGGGATCATTATTTATTTCTCAATTCCACTCGTTGGCATTGATGTAGAAACACTGCTGTGTAGTGGCGGTGAGCCGTCAAATCGCGGGTATCATAGTCGACAGGCATTGTGGGAAATGTAGTTTTTGGTCAAAGCACACTTTTGACCTATTGATTTTTAAACACTCAAACCTTTTAAGCTCTCACGGGCCACATAAAATTACGTGGCGGGCCATATTTGGCCCGCGGGCCTTGAGTTTGACACATGTGCATTAAATGTTTTGAAATTATATTAAACCCACTGGAAAATTCAACTCTCTGTATTCCTTAAATGAATTCTAATAATAATAACAATAATCAATTTCAGTTCTGAGTGGCACAACCGTTACTTCATCTTCATCTGTGAGGAAAAGTTATCGAGTACAGATCGATAGAAACGTCTTTGAATCTGCTCCCAGCGTCAGTTAAATTCTGTTTTCTTTTGACGTGAGGTGAGTTTGTGTCATTAATTCTGAAAAGAATGAGTGGATCAACTTCAACTGTCGATGAATGAATTATGCCATCCCCAGGTGAGGGGCTGTCCAGCATTTGGCATGCTGCAGCTGTGGAGTCATGAAGACTCATTAACTGCACCCATAGACATGACACATTATTTGGCCATTTCATTAGGAACATTCATTCCCACTATCATATAGCTTCTAATGTAGATATTAGCCTGATCTCCTTATCTATGATCAATACATCTACAGTATCTATTTTCAATCAGCACATAGACATGAGGTCCCTCTGAAAATGGGATGTCACATCTCAAGAGGCCTTTAACACACCTTTACTTAACGGAGACAAATATGGTAGAGATGCACTTGTGGTCTGGGCATCCATGAGTTCATCACTACCATAAATTCTTATTTTCAGCATGAACATCATTGATTATGTCATTGATTATTACTATTCAGACATGAGGTCCCTCCTGAAAACCAGATGTAGCATCTCAAGAGGCTAACCTCTAATAAATCAGACGACAGGTCTATGGTTCATGGATCTGTCACTAACTTTAGTTCTTACTTTAGTCCACTTGTCTCCTCTTCCCTCCCTTCCTTCGCCCACACACCCAACACAGCATGGTGTGGATTTGCTGTTCATCATCAGACTGGGCTCCACATTCCAGATTTCCTGCTGCTTAACAGAAGGTTTTTTCTTGCCGCCATGATGGAGGGGTTCATGATTGGCTATATGGATTCATGTTGGGTGTTGGATGTATATATGTGTATATATATGTATATGTGTACCTTTATATGTATATATGTATCTATACATATATGTATATCCTTAAAATGAGGAGCTTTGTGCTCTATTGTAAAGTGTCTTGAGATAACACTTGTTATGAATTGGCGCTATACAAATAAAGATTGATTGATTGATTGATTGGTTGATTGATTGATTGATTGATATTTTTGATATGATAAGTTTTGATATTGAAGTTTTTTCACAAAAGTTCAATGGAAACATCTTTTTTACAGAAACACCTCACTGGATGTAACGGACACACCTCCCTCACCTCCCTCACCTCCTCAGCCTCGATCTTCTCCCAGAAGTCCCTGCTGCGTGTCCACTGTCACACATACGGACTCTAACCTTAATACTGTAACAGCTCTGCTGTTAGTGATGTGTTCAGAGCAGATGTTGGTGTTTCTGACGGTCAGTGAAGGCATCAGGAAGGCTGTGAGCGGCTCAGAGTGCAGCAGGAGGGAGGGGCAGAGGTGTGTGTGTGTGTGTGTGAGAGTAGGTCAGCTGGTGATGATGGTTTTCATCCAGTGTTTGGTTCCTGCCTGTTTGAGCTGGTCACAGCCGACAGTGAGCAGTCAGTAAAAACACAAGACTTCACCAATCAGCATCTTTACAGCGTCCGGACGGACGTTACGGTATTTTAACGCCCTCGGCTCTTTAAATGTTTGGGGTATCCATGGTTACCACCAGTTACAGTCCTCCTTCCTTCTTCTGCATTTAACTCTCGCGGGATGAGATTTAACTCGTGATGAGCAGTTCTGGTTGTAATGGAAACACCTGCCAGGTGCAGCAAAATTATCACTTTTATTTTATGAGAAAGTGTGACGAGAGAGAGAGAGAGAGAGAGAGAGAGAGAGAGAGGGTGCTCAGTGTGCTGCGCTTTTTCGCACATGTAGATGAAAAATGAGCCTTGTTCGTGGACCTGCTGTCAGTGTGAAACAGACGAAGAGCCAAATGCTGGACGCCCCCTCACCCAGGGTTAGAATAATTCAGCAGACAGCAGTGAAACACTGAAATAAGAAACCAAACTGCACTGACTGCTCCTTCATCAACAGACGCTAACGTTCAGAAAAGCTGATCCGCTCATTCTTTTCTAAATTAACGACGCATACCCCTCACCTCACCTCAGCACAGACGTCCACTGACGTCATGCTTTTCAAACGTTTCAGTTTCTCGTCACACAGATCTGAGCTCACAGACTTCAGGTTCTGTCTGCAAAGTGCGATCGTAACACAGATCCTGAGAAACAGCATTTAGAAATAAACCATTCCTGTGCTGATAATCTCATTTTAAATCATATCAAATGAATAAAAGTGAGACTCATACACAGAGTCCGTCTTACATCGGAGAGCTCATCTGAGTGCCTTCAAACTGCATCACTTTGGAGAAAAAGTGCACGCAACCGGAGGAGCTTGTCAGCTATATATAAATCTATATCTTCATTTAGCTTTCAGGAGTCCAACACGTAATCAAAGATCAGTTCATGGTGCACAGCCCAGGCTCTCAGATGAGATACGGGCTCATGTCAGGGGAAAGTCTCTAACAGCACCGTCTTATCTGACAGGATCTGTCAGCATCCTGAACGCACGTGACAGGAAGAAGGAGACTTGAACCAGTAAAAAAATAATAATAATCGAATGAAATCGTCACCAATTTCCAAATGTAGAGCAAATAACAGCGCGTGCGATAAGACAACAGGGCCGACGGGATCTGTCCTGTTTAGTCTGGAGAAAACGAAGAGACGAGCTCAGACGGACGCACCTCTGATCCACTGGTCTCTTTTTTGTTCAAGCCATGAGACTTTGTTTCTGTATTTCAGCATTTCTTCAAGATCAGAAATAAAAAACGTTATTTTTAATTTAAATAAATAAAGCAAAGAAAGGAGAGACATGGATTCAGACAGGATTCTCACAAAGTACGGCACTGGAAGGAGACGTTCACCGGCTTTGACTTACATCCTTACTCTCGTCTTCAAGCCCAGGGCGAGGTTTGATTCCAGCATATTTCATTCGAGGATCCTTTTTCCTCTGCTGAGGATCTGCAGCCTCTCAGTTTCTAACCTAATCAACCACGCGCTGATCGAAGTGGACAGGCGTACTATGATAATGAAGCCATGCACTGATTGGCTGCCTGTGAGCCGCCTGAGGGCTGCAGGTGCACAGGCAGGAAAACGCCCAAATTAACATGGCGAGAATGCAGCGGTACCCTACACCGATGACCCAGATTCTGACCCCGAACAGGAGGAAGCAGCTGTTGAAGTGTTGCGAACGTGAGGGCAACAGCATCCCTCTGAGCGCTGGATGGTCAGTAAAGCCCTGAGTATCGTCTGCAGGCTTCCCTCAGTGGCTGCATTCATGCTTTAATGCAGAGATGATGATTCCAGTAAGAGTGTTTTAGCGTTGGCGCCTTTTATCAGACCTGTTTGGAGAGTCAGAGCTCTTCTTTCACACCAGTCAGTAATCGGTTAAATTTCCATTCAGATGTCGAAGAAATGAGATGCCTGAGGACCTCCCTCGACAGAACTGCTCCTTTCTTTAACGGATTAACGTCTTTATTCAGGATCATCACATCACATGTTGAATGCCATTTCCACTAATGACATTAAACACCTTCCAAGTGGTTTTTTAATTAATATGTCCCTTAATAAAATTCAGGAGTGTGTGTTCATGCAAGGTGTCTGTCTCTCTCTCTCTCTCTCTCTCTCCACACACACACACACAGAGTCAAAAGCCACATACTCACACACAACATGCCAAGGCCATCTGGCAATCCTGGCAAATGTCAAAAGGTTTTGCTCGGGGCCATGGCTCGCAGAAAATCTCTTGGCAAATTGAAAAATAAGCAAATATTTGTGGGTGAATATGGAAGCTGCAGGGCACAGCCGGTTTTCACCTGCCACAACATCATCAAAGGCTCAGAGAGGGAAAGCCGTTTATACAGCAGATGAGTAATCAATGATCCGGCGATGGCTGTTAGGCACACAGGAAGGAAGCGGCTGCCGTGACCCTCATCAGAGAGGAGCCGTTCAGCGGTCTGGAGGCGGAGCTCCCTGCACATCAGTGTTCCTGTGAGGATACAGAGAAGGACAGAGCAGATACTGAAGGCGTGACGTACAGCAGCTTTTAAAGCTGGATGAAGTGTGACTGGAATGTGTCACTAATTCAGAAGTGTTCCTAACATCAGCTTTAAGTGGGACCTGATCACCGCTTTAATCCCTGTTCCTTTATTTTAATCAAAACCTCATTAAACAAGATTGTTTTTCTTCCTTTTAGCAGATTAATTTAGTTTTGATTTATTAACTTTATTATACTGAAATGTTGATTCAGCATTTACACATATTGTTCTACTTCATACCACCTCTTCTTCTTTTTCCTCTTCTTCTTCTTTTTCTCTTGTTCTTTTTCTTCTTTTTCTCTTGTTCTTTTTCTTCTTCTTCTTCTTCTTCTTCTTCTTTTTCTTCTTCTTCTTCTTCTTTTTCTCTTGTTCTTTTTCTTCTTCTTCTTTTTCTCTTGTTCTTTTTCTTTGTCTTCTTCTTTTTCTCTTGTTCTTTTTCTTTTTCTTCTTCTTCTTCCTCTTTTTCTTCTTCTTCTTGTTTTTTCTTCTTCTTCTTCTTCTTCTTCTTCTTCTTCTTTTTTCTTCTTCTTTCTTCTTCTTCTTCCTCTTCTTCTTCTTCTTTTTTCTTCTTTTTCTTCTTCTTCTTTTTCTTCTTCTTCTTCTTCTTTTTTCTTCTTCTTCTTCTTTTTTTCTTCTTCTCCTTCTCCTTCTTCTTTCTTCTTCTTTTCCTTTTTTTTCTTCTTCTTTTTCTTCTTCTCCTTCTTTTTCTTCTTTTTTCTTCTTCTTCTCCTTCTTCTTTTTCTTCTTCTCCTTCTTCCTTTTCTTCTTCTCCTTCTTTTTCTTCTTCTTTTTCTTCTTCTCCTTCTTCTTCTTCTTCTTCTTTTTCTTCTGCTCCTTCTCCTTCTTCTTTTTCTTCTTCTCCTTCTTCCTTTTCTTCTTCTCCTTCTTTTTCTTCTTCTCCTTCTTCTTTTTCTTCTTCTTCTTTTTCTTCTTCTTTTTCTTCTTCTCCTTCTCCTTTTTCTTCTTCTTCTTCTTCTTCTTCTTCTTATTGTTATTTCACTTTTTGTCAAAAATATTTCCCATTTGAAATGACTGGAGAACTTTGACTTTTCCTCCTAAAACTGCTCTGGGCACATTCTTGCCAGTAGATGTAAAAACAGTCGTGGGGCGCTCACAGTGTGATCGTTTATATGATAGCTGTCATGGTTTTGGCACAGCGACTGCTTATTTAGACCCATGCCTCACCCCAAAATCCAGTTTGAGGTCAGCTGTCCCTTGATCGTCCATCACCATGGAAACCACACAGCTGTTTATCCACCTGTTTCTTCAGAAGCCATTAGGTGTCGACTTCTGCTGGCAGTTATCGACTTCCGGTTGTCACCGCTGGCAAGCTAGCTCAAAACAACTGGCGTGAAATCATTAATACCTGACAGGGCTCAGTGTAAACTTTATAAAACATCCACACTATGACTCCGCCTCCAATTTCTGTTCATTTTGATGCTTTCTTGCTTTTCAAAGTCGGTTATTAGAGCAAGTATGAATGCTAGGCTAACATCATCAGCTTTGTGGTCTCCATGGCGACGTAAACAAAGTGTTCAACCAGACAAGCAAAACCGGCAATCCCAATGAACTATGGGTAGTCAGGAAAAAGGTGGATAATGACTCATAAGAACATTCTGGGACACAGATTCACATGAGTGATTCCCTGCCTCGTCAACTGAAACACGAACACAGGGAGAGCCTAGCTAAACTACCAAAACAAGTACACACACACACACACACACACACACGCAAGTCTGCACACTAACATCTATAGGGCACCTGGCAGTCACGTGAGCTGAGCTGGGCCTCTGATTGGGTGAACTCATGATCTTAATATCTTCTAAACTGCCGAGTCAGGATACATACAGTGCGTGCCATTACTGAAATTAATGATTCAGATGGGAGACATTTTTTTTACACCAGGCTGTAAACATGTTTATTTCTGCTTCCTGTACTTCCAGAGCCAGCTTTAAGCGGACACTATGATTTACACACAGTGTATAATTTCACGGCTGAGTGTGTGACAGTCTTTTTTTTTTAAGCACTCTTAAAATGTGGCTTTAAAGTATGAGAGCTCTAAAGGATAATCATGGCTCTCATTGTGAGCTGCAGTGGTTCTTCGGTCTGACAACAGGCTGGTAGGAGGATGTGCTTCACCAGGAGTCCTGCAGACAGAAACCCGATTATTGATCTGATGAGTGATGGAGGTGAAACAGCTTCAGGTAATGTGTTTCTGCTGCTAATCCACAGAAAGAACATGATGTCCACATACAGCCGTGGGAATGTAATGTATGGAAGAGACTGTGCTGCAGTTTTCTGCACATAATTTAGTATAAAATGAGGTTAAGTTTATTTATTTTGAACATTAGAAGAGATGGAAACATAAAATCAGTATTAAAAAAGAAAAAAGTGACAAATTAAGAACCTTCTCATTGTAATTCAAAATCAAGCAACAACATGTGCTTGTTAAAACTCTTAGTGAACAATGGAAACCTGGAAACTATGCTGATACCTGTCCAGCTATCAGCCTAATTTCAAATTTTTGGTCCATGCTGGGACTTGAACCAGCAACCCTTTGCTTGCCAAGCTAAATCCCAATGGGCTGGACCACTGCACCCCAGACACTCTTCTATCTCCCATGATCCCGTCTGTTTCTGTGGCCAAATCTCCACATACATTAAGTTCATCCCTCTCATGAAGAAGTAATTCATGATCAATGTGATCACTGTTCTTTGTCGGGTTTTTAACATTAAACTTCCATCGCTGTGGCCTTCATGAAACTCTTGATGTAGATTGAAAAGACTTACTCTGAGTGTTCATATAACACCTGCTAAAGGATGATATAATGGTACCAATTTCTGGCAGATGGATTATAGCGACGCACTGAGTGATGGATAACACTGATGACAGCGCCTTGCTTAGCTCGGTGGATGGAAAATTTACTTTTAAAAAACAGTCGCTGCGGTCCGTGAGCGCTGCGGTCCGTCAGCGCGAGCCAGTTCACACTGCATCCGTCTCAGGAGCGGAGCGCAGCTCAGCGTACTCATAGCAGCTGGATACACAAGATCACAGGAGAACCACATGTTCCTGCAGGAATCACACCCATGAAAACTACTTTCATGATATTTAGTATGTTAAACTCACCTGCCCTCCCAGAGCTTCATTAATTCAGTCCTTCCCTTTTAGTCTCTGTTGGTGTCCTTATATAAAGGATGTGTCGTATCCTATATAATTATCTGGTTTTCCGCCTCCAATATAAACTTTTCCTCGTCCATGGCGTCAGATTTCCTCTGGGTCTGACCCGCTGATGACTGCTGGCCCTGTGCCAGTGTCGTAGTTTTAATAAACAAGGATAATTTTACGATCAACAGGCTGAACATGGTTCTTTATTTTGAAAAGACCGGAAACTCTGATGGTTTTTCGTGTCTGTTTTCCTGTTTGGTACGATCTGCTCTGAGGAGATTGACGCGTTTTCAAAAAAAACATCTTTTGGGCAAAACAAACAGGATTTTGTAGTTTAAACTTCTGTATGTGACTATTCAATGATTTAGTCTTCTACCAAAATCTGTTTGAAAAGTGTTGCTTCTGATGTTAAATATCGATGTGATTAAAATGCGATTAATTATGATTAATTAATTACAAATGGCATAATTAATTCGATTTTTTTTTTTTATCAAGTCCCACCATTAATATATATATATATATATATATATATATATATATATATATATATATATATATATATATATATATATATCATTTAATTCATGTCCTTTCTCACTTTGAGTACATTTACCTTTTAATTCAAATTTTAATGAAAACCATGTCAGTGTTTGAAAATGTAAACTGTTCAGAAAAAGTCAAGGTCCACTGATCGAAACTCAGGCATATTGATTTATTTATTTTAATGTCTGAACATCTGAAAAATACTAACTGTAAAAGAAAAACTGATCGTGGTCCTCAAAGCGTTCGTTTCCAAGAGACTGACAGGAGTGTGTTTGAGTTTGTTACTGAGAGACGTAACAAAGGCATCGTTAGCAGAGCTCTCATCAGGTTACATCTGAAACACAGATCTTAGTGACTGTATTTACAGACAAAAACCAAAGCAGTCTCTGTTATTTCAATGATTTTCTCAGAATTTCAATTTTTAAAAAAAAGCCTCAACTTTTATTGAACATTATATCAAACTAGGGATGCATCTGTCTAATGAGTAAAACTGGGCAGAAATCAAAAACCGATGTTTATGTCCGTCTAGTTGCTGTTCGTGTTGGTGTTGGGAGGGGGTTGCCATGGATACCGTTAGGTTTGTTAAGGTAACTTTGTCTTATGATCCTTTTTGTAATTTATGATCCAGACTTCCTCACAGAGTTTTGTGAGTTGATGGTTTGATTCCACACTTACTTCAAGTTGTGAGGGTTTGTTAAAAAGTGACACTGTTGGTTTCTTGCGTTCATGGTCGTCCTGTAACGTTCTGATCTGAAAGTGAAACACATTTAGAAAATAAAGGAAGACGTTCAGGAATTCAGTTTGCATGATTTTCAGCCCGTGCAAAATTTTATCATCTCAGAAACTTTATTTTCTAACTTATATCGATATCGGCAAATATTGGTTATTGACCATAACAGAAATATTAATATCGGTATCGACCAAAATTCCCTTATTGGTGCATCCCTATACAGGTACTACCCGGAAAATTAGAATATCAAGTAAAAGTTGTTTTATTTTGGCAATTTAACATAAAAGATAAAACCAACAAATTTTATTGAGGCATTACACACAAATTGACACATCTCAAGCAGTTCCTTGTTGTAACTTTGCTGATTGAGATTTTCAGCTTATTAAAACCACAAACCCACAAGCTCAAAAAATTAGAATACTGTGAAAAACTTCAGTTTTGTAGGTTCAAAGAGTCAAATAACCCCTGAGATACGCCACAAACTGGTAGCATCCATGACACGCCGGATGAAGGCAGTTATTCAGGCAAAAGGGGCCCAACCAAGTACTAAATACAGGTGCAAGAGTTTAGTTTTGGAGGCCTCACATTTTTGTATTTAAAATCTTTTTTTTTACATTGACTTTATGTAATACTCTAATTTTCTGAGCTTTTGAATTTGAAATTCTTTTAAAGTGCAAGACATGATCAGCAAAATCCAAAGAAATAAAAACTTGAAATATGTTGATTTGCATATTATTTGTTAATGTAATATGTTAAATTCACATTTTAAGTCGAATTGCAGAAAAACAACAACCTCTTCAGGATATTCTAATTTTCTGGGTAGTACCTGTATGAAACTCTATTGAGGAGCCGAACCATCACATCCGTCACGTCACTAAATCTGCAAGAAACTCTGAGTTGGTCCCAGAGGAATGTTTGCAGAAAGGGGGACGGCTGGAAAGTGCTTAATTTGGGGTTGTGAAGTCCGCATCAGAGCGTTCAAGCACCGGATCGTCGGACGGTCTGGCAGCCACAAGCACTCCAACACTTTGCAGGATTGTCCCTCAAAGTCTGTGGGTGTGACGAGTTGTGCCTCTCTGTCTGTCTGTCTGTAGTGAAAGTGTAGCGATCCATCCCTGACTCCCACAGCTTGAAGATAATTGGTAGTTATTACCAGCCATACTCTTCTTCTTAGAGCATGGCTGGAACTCCACTACGCTCTGTCACTTCAAGGGGAAGTCGGATGACGAACTGGAAAGACTGCATCAGGAGGTGCTTATGATAAATCTGTAAAGGCCTAGAACAGTTTCTTCCTGGTCACATGGGTATATTTCATTTGGAGATTTAAAACAACTAAATTTACTAAATTAGTTTATGCAATTTCATATATATATATATAGTATTTTTTTGGTTATGAGTTCACCCGTTATCGGTGGCTCTCACTGCATTGAGCTTAATGTGTAATTTTTCTTCTTCTTCTAATGTGTGAGGCCTCGGCTGTTTCCTGAAGACGGTTTGCTGTTAAAATGCAAAATAACGCACCGAGCGCTCCAACATCTTACCGCCCGTGTTCTCACTGGGAGGTCTCAGGTTAATTTTCATGCTTTGTTATGTTTACATTGAATAACAACGTAAGAAGATGCGTTCTGATGGCAAAATAATTGTATGCCATTTACAGCGGGGGAGAAGATTTAACAGTGAAGAAAAAGCGTTGCAGGAAATGCAGTTTTAGAAGTTATTTACCGGAGCAGTGATTGTGGTAACGCTCCCCCGGGGCCGGTCATGAAGCTGAGTAAGTAGAAAAATAAAAACAGTGTTCTGTGTGGTGATATTTACCATATTAATTATGTCAGTTTTACACATTTTCTGTTCATAACACTAAGAGGCAGACAGGAAGTCTTCCTGCCTCCCGTAGAGTCACTTGAAGACCTGCAAACTGTAGCTTGTCATCCTGATAAAATGTATTAAACAGTTTTTGTTCCACTGGTTTCCCTCCAACAGTGTGAAAACATCAATAGATGTCGAGCGGACATGCACCGTTTGATATTATTTAATACGCACAGACAGGCAAGTCTGAGACGATGAAGAAAGCAATTATTCTCTCATTATTTTCACTTTTTGGGATGTGGAAACCGCGGCGTGAAGTTGCCAAACGTCTCCCTCCTGAAGCTGAGGGATCCTGCTGAGACGTTAGAACGATTTGCAGCCGAGTGTTGACATGGCTGGAAATTGATTAGGGCCTCCATATTTTTCTTATTCTACAAACTGCGCAAGTCAAAACTCATCTTATTTCAAGTCTGAGCAAGCAGAAAAAGAGGAAAACATTGAAACGCTGACCACAGATGACAGAATATCTCCCCAGCAATCCCCGGTGAGGGAGGCAAATTGATTGTATTATTGCTGGCTGTTGGCAGTCAGTGTAATGTAACGCCGTGATAGAAAATACAGCCATAGACGCAGCAGGAGTTTATGCATCATAGGAGAGTAGTTGATGGTTATCACTTTGAGAAAAAACATATGCAATGACTTACGATTGAGTCTGCATGAGCCCTCCCACCAGCGCAGAAGATGACAGCACAGGCAGGTCAGTAAAAATAAACTTTATTTGTGTTTTTCTGTCTGTAAACTGGAGCCTAATGGAAACAGAGGACTGCAGCAGACTCCTCCTGTAAGGAACAGGAAATCTGAGAGAGGCAGGAGTCCAGAAGGAGGGGGTCGGGGGTGGTAATACCATGTTGAGGCGTTTTACAAGAGGTAAATTGATGCATTCAAATCACTGTAATTACAACAAAAATGGACACACACACACAAACCCTTTCTATGAAGAAAAGCTAACTGTCACTTTCAGTCCTGTTTTGAAGTGTCAGCCGCTTTAGATTCTAGAAATGTGAATTAAATAGAATCAAACCTGCAATTACAGATTTATTTTTTTGTCACTGAGGCCTGAGAAGGACAGCGTTTTGTTTTTGTTCCTTTGAATGAGTGAAAGTGTTTCCCTCTGATCTACTAAAAGATATTAATGCACCAACTTGTTTCAAGTGATTTCACAGTCATACAGTGTCTGTTGTTAAAAGCCCTGCATTACTTTTCTCTGTTTAAATCAACAAAACACAGGGTGAAATCTCTCACCTCTCATTGTCTGAACACTCTCCGGCCACTTATATGTGTACACCTGTTCATCTGCCCGGTAACTCAGATATCGAATCAGCCAATCACATGACAGCAACTCATGATGAAGACGCGCTGCTGATGGTTGATGGTTGATGGTTGTCGGTCAGAGATCGACACACAGCTATCTCTAAGGTTTACAGAGAATGGTTCCAAAATGAGAAAATACCCAGAATGCAGCAGTACTCTGGGTCTAAATGTCTTGTTGATGTAGTCACCTGCCTGTTTCTGAAACGGAAATTTGAAGCAAAACGGCTGCATCAGCCAATGAGATGGGCTCTGAGTCTCCACACTTACAGCTATAGGGTCAGTCACGTGAGCTGAGCTGAGCTGTGCCTCTGATTGGACGAACTGGTGATCTTAATATCTTCTAAACTGCCGAGTTAAAAAAAATACACCTCCCGTTCAGTGCATGCCGGTAAAAAATTATTTTCGTACAAGGCTGTAAACATGCTTATTGCTTTTTTTTGTCTTGGTGTGTTTGTGTTGGACGAACTGCAGATCTGAGCACTTCAGCATCGTCTCATGTTTTCAGAGGGGAGGTTGCCGCTCGGTTGGAGATGATAGAAAGACAACAGGAACTCAAACCAGAGTCTCATAGGTGCTGCATCGCCCCCTACTTTGTCTCTCTGCAACTGCAGTTTATAAAAATGAGATGAACAGATACAGGTTGATCATGTGACGCACAGAAATTGTATCGTCACATTTTTTTTAGTATGTGTATATATGTGTTTTTTTTTCTTAATGTAATGTTATGTATGTGATAAGAACAGTTAATTAGAAGCTGTAATGGCGAGTGAATGCCCTTGTTTGGAGCTTAAGAGTTCACTGTGATAAAAATGTGCGCCACGCCAGCAGGGGGCAGTGTGGTGCTGTGCTTCTCCCCCGGGACAATCTTTGATAGCGGACTCTTGCGCTGCTTCCTCAGTCTACGGAGCGAAGATCATTATTAGTATGATTGTGAGATCTTTAAAATCTCAGAGCCTTCCTTGATTTTATTTGAATTTTATTTTACTTTTTTTTTTAACCATCTTAAGAAATATATAATATATATAAAGTTGAGGTTAGCCTACATTTACATTAGCTTAGCTGAAGCAGCCGGATTGATAGGAGTTTGTTAGCCTCTCAGCTGCTAACCTGTAGCCCCTAAAGTAAACAGAGTGTAACTTCTTGAAGCTCTTGTAGGTTGAAATCAAGACGAGCTTAAAATGAATCCCTTATGACGAGAAAACAATCAATGAGATAATAAGTCGTTATCACGAGATAACAGTCATCTTCTGTCACTATTCTTCTGTTTCAGCGTGCCACAGTGGATTATTTCCACTCGGTATCCTGCCATCAGGCTCATCCAGAAAAAACAATCAATGAACTTGTTTTGGATGTAAAACGAACAGCCGTGAAGAGAAACAGAAAATGTAAACATTCGATAAAAATGAGTGTTACACTGAAAGAGTAATTTGGGAGATGTTTACCTTGTATTCCTGAGAGCCTCTCTACAACCCGCTGCAGTGTTTGGAGGGTAATCAGTTAGCGGGCTCTCCTCCCACCACAACACTCGGTGGAAGCCGTACAGCGACTATATCACACTCTATTAACCAGAATGACCCAGAACCCAGGTGGTGCGGTACTTATTCATCTCAATGCTTCTTATGCTGCGTGGTGTAAACTCTGCAAAAAACTGTTATTAAAACACTCCTCAGGACATAATTTAGCGCGGGCCGGTGAGTGTAGGGAAAGGCCGACATGCTTAAAGCCCCTTTCATTGCTGCTGCTGCAAAAAAAAAAAAGACAACTGCATAGGTTCCCGGGTAATTGGTACACCAACCTATGAACCCATTTAATTTCCATGCATCCTGGAGGGATCAAATGATTACTTTGAGTACAGCATCACAGCAGGCGTTATATATGTGTGTGTCACCGTGTGCACGTCAGCCCAGCATGTGCAGTTTCTGGCTTTAGCTGTGCAAACATCGTCCCCCAGGAGAGGGCCGGACGCCGGGCAGGATGCAGGAGACGTCGTGGATGAAATATGATTTGAATGCTCACGCTGGAATGGGAAACATCACATTAGAGGCGTACAGTATATGTCTCCATGCCCTGCAGATACAGGGCTTCATTACTCGCTGGCTTTGATGTATCTGAGAGAATTTCAATGTTTATTGTCGAGGTCTCTCGTCCTCGTTGTGACGGTTGCATTAATATCTCAGGCCCTGCTGTTGTTTTCCCTCTAACGCAGCACGCAGAACTGAAAAACGCGGCGCTGTTCGCTCGCCACGGCTGCTTATCCAGGTCAAGAGTGAGAAGCCGAGTCACTGCGCTGCTGTGTTTTGGGGGATTCTGTCCAATTTGGAGGACTGAAGAAATCAATGTTTTCGTCATCCTTAGAGTGGAGATGTAGCCTCCACAATAGACCTGTGTCAAAGTGAGTGGTGTCTTTTAAGGTGGCGACAGAGATTAGTATTATGTGCATCACCTTGTGTCTTTTTCAGAGCATGAGAGGTCCAATCACTGCAGCTTAAGGGAGCGCACACTCTCAATGCGTCCTCGGTACTCCATCAGAGATGAGACGACGAGCGCGGAGGTGACACAATAGCCTTTTAAAATGCTTTGGAAGCAAATCTCTCCTGCATACTGATCAGCCTTGGAGTAGAAAGCAGAGCTCATTCACCCGAACCCTGACGCTGTTTCTCTCTGCCCCATTTTCAATTAAAAACACTGCAGACTTTTTTTATCATCTGACGCCTTCAACAACGATCCAACCGAAGCGCCTCACAGAGTCTGTTTCTGTTTGTTCTTCGCAGCATCCTCTCAGGCATCAACTCTGGGAACTTGTTTTTTTTTTTTTTCGTGATCAATCCGTGGAATTTTCCAGAACCTTTAAAGGATGCAGGACTCAGGTCTTCACAGGCTGCGCCTTCAGTCTGCTTTGGTCAGCACTTTCATTACAAACGTAACAATTTGGCTTCCAGCAGCTCAGCTTTTTTTCCCCCTCACACCAATATCACAGCTACTCAGAAAGCTATCCTCCATGCTTCACAGTCCATCACATCACACATTCTGATGAATAAATTGAGATGTAGCGTTCATGCATGAGGGTGGGAGCAGCTTTTGCTTTTCTGCTGCGTAACAAAGAAAAGGCGCCGTCAGGATGGAGTGACCACGGGTTTTCAGACCACAGAGAAATATATCAGATCAGACGTTCAGGCTTATTCAGCTTAAGAATTTCATCTCAATGGACTCGTGAGAAATAAAAAACACCATCAATTTAAAGAAGGCATCCAAAATGATTCTAAGTTCATACAGGGTTTATGCAAATTACAATTTTTACTATTTTTACTGTTACTGAAAATGTGCTCACTTATCGTTAACAGAACATGTTCTTGCATTTTTACAAACTGGAGTGCAGATTTTGGAGTATTTTTATTTGCTTTACATCATCATAACCTGTTTAGCTCATGTTTTAATTATATGTATTGACTCTTGTCTGAACTACTACAATAACTTGCTTCAAAGCGCAATAAACCTTAAAAAAAAAGGTTTTCTTACATTTTTCAAAATTGTGTCGCTGTATCTTTCGAATTTGTAAAAATAAAAAAAAAGTTGTATATTATCTTTTGGAACCACAGGAAATTCATTCGAAGTCTGTTCATAACTTGCTTTTTGAGATACAGTCGATTTTGTGTCCTTTAAAAACAAAAAAAGAAAATGAAAATGAATAACGGTGCAAAATTTACAAAGAGACGACATAAAAATCAAAACAAATTATTTACATGAGTACAATCAAATTTCTGCCAAATACTTATGAACACCACATATTGTACGCAAAAAAAGAAACTTCAGAATAAAGAACCACACATGACCTCAAATTTCACAACGTGATGACGGTATAAAGGTTTTTGTCATGTGCGTTATATTGTGTATTTTTACAAACCCATCACTGCAACGAGAAAATGCTCTGAGACGTGTGAAATGATAACATAACTCCCACCGTTTTACTGGCAAAAATGTTTTAGCCTTTAGCACATGTTTTAGCTTTTAGCTTGTTTTTTACCCTTTAGCTCATATTTTAGCCTTTAGCTCATGTTTTAGCTCATGTTTTAGCCTTTAGCTCATGTTTTAGCCTTTACTTGATGGTTTAGCCTTTAGCACATGTTTTAGCCTTTAGATGGTTTTAGCCTTTAGCTCATGTTTTAGCTTTTAGCTTGTTTTTTACCCTTTAGCTCATGTTTTAGCTCATGTTTTAGCCTTTACTTGATGTTTTAGCCTTTAGCCTGTGTTTAAGCCTTTAGCTCCTGTTTTAGCCTTTAGCTCATGTTTTAGCTCATGTTTTAGCCTTTAGCTCATGTTTTAGCCTTTAGCCCCTGCTCTCTCTCTCTCTCCTGTTTATCTTTCTTCTTCTCTTCTGTCCTTTTTCTGTCTGTCAGTTCAGCTCCAGTCTCCACCATCTCTACTAAATTAATCACAGAAATCGTTTCCAGCAGAGACAAACTCAGATCTCTCTTCTCTCTGATAAACATCATCAGTTGGCGTGGTGTTGTCATGGAGACTTCAACGTGCTGTAAATCATTCCGGTCCTGTCCGACCCGATCAGGGTCGGACAGGACCGGAAGGTTATTGAGGTTATTGATAAACATCATTTATCAATAACCTGTATTGGTGCTGATAATCTGATTTGAAGTTGTGGATCAGGATCAGGCAGAGATCTAGAAGATATATATATATATATATATATATATATATATATATATATATATATATATATATATATATATATATATATATATATACACACATACATATATATATATATATATACATACATATATATATATATATATATATATATATATATATATATATATAGATAGATAGATAGATAGATAGATAGACAGATAGATAGATATAGATATAGATAATGTATAAAAAGATGAACATTATGTACATAAAAACAGCAAAACTCTCACCTGTTGATAATTGATGCCCTGACCAGCACCAAACTGTTTTTAATAAAACAAGAGCCACTAAATATACACATGTATATATATATATATATATATATATATATATATATATATATATATATATATATATATATATATATATATATATACACATATATACACTCTAATGGTGAATTACGTCACATGAAATGTTTTTTAGTTTTATTTATTTATTTATTTTGTTTTAATTAGAGATTACCGTAGAGATAAACACCAAACTATAAAAGAGAACACACGTCAGATTGAAAGGAATCTTATCTGATGTTTTTTGAAAGAATCAAATGAAATCACTGACAGCTCAGTCTCCTTTTTATCACAGACGGATGATGTGGCAGTAATTGGTGTTCACCCTAACGTGACCTTCCTGTTGTAGCGCTCGTTGTTATCGTAAACACAACCTCAGGGGATCATCATTTTCCATAAGGTGTTCGCATTACTTCCCCGCCTCCTGTAGCTCGTTAGGTGACTGAGTGTTTACATGAATCAGCGTAAGGAGAGCTTCTAGAACATTTGGGTGTTTTCATTAATGAGGACAGCAGGGTGAGCAGAAACAGGCTTATAGGCAGAAGCTCCACAATCACTCTCCTATCGGGGGGGCGATCGAGCCACTGTGACCGGATTACATGGGGGGAACCTGAGAGGCTGCATTTATAATTACTTTGTTGAGTGGAAAAATAAGAGTCCTCTAACAAGCTCTGTCAATCAAGCGTGCACTGTTTGCCACAAAAGATTATGTGGAGAGAAATACTGAGCCTTTTCTGGGGTTATTAAACGGCCTGGATGCATAAACGACGGCCAATTTACCAGTTTGACAAACAAAACAATGGAACTACATAAACCCTGTGCGCTGGTAAACATTTCAGCTTGAGTGAATCCATCAGCTCACACACATGTAGAGCTGAGGGCACGTGATGGAGTGTTTGGGAGACAGAGTGTAATCATGCACGGACATTTGAATGTGGGGTTTTTTAGCCTGTGTCCAACTCAGCTCAAGCTAAATCCAACACACACTGTTCGTTTGTTCGTTTGTGTGTTTGTTTGTTTGTTTCCCCCGTTGTGGCTCGCGCTCATACTAATCCCTGTCTGAGGACTTATTCTGGTCTGTTGTTTGGGGTGAGACTCCAACTTTACAGCAGGAAGGAAGGAAGGAAGGAAGGAAGGAAGGAAGGAAGCAAGCCTCTTGCTCTCCTGCCGGCGTGTCATTGATGCGTGCCATTAGGAGCCGTGTGTCACACTCTTCTTCTAACACATGCAGCGTCTCAGAAAACGGCACCAAGCAAATGCAGAGCCAATGAGGGCCAACCTGCAGGATGGCATTCTGGGAAGATAACAAGGACAACCAGGCGCTCGACGCGGGAGCGACGAGGCTGTATTTGCAATTCACAGAGGGCAGAGTTTGGTGAGGAACTTAAGGAGGTCGTTCGTTACAGCATCTCAGCGGCCATCCATCCTCTGTCAGCGGCAAGCAGCTCATTTGTCAAACTAGGAATGAGACCACTGTTTACCATAACAGCAAGGTGAAGCTGAAAGACTCGCCGCATGCTTTGTTTGACCAAACACAACTGGGATTTAAAGTGTGTTTAACATCCGAATAAACAGGTCTGCTGTCATTTCTCTTCTTTTCTGTCGGAGCAAAGCGCGTCCAAAGCCATTTTCATCCAGATGAAGGGAAATAAAACAGAGTTGTTTAACAGGACTCTGGTTTTGATCCTGCCAGGCTCTGAGTGAGGAATGATCATGACGGTAACTCCGAATGAAATTAGTGGACATGACAGAAGAAACAAGGCTGCAGCAGCCGCCCGGCGAAGGACACGATTATAAAACGTCTGAGATGACGTAATGTAAGCAGATACCAGGTTTTGATGGACATGAGATATTATAAGAAAACAACCAATCAGGAGGCTGTCAGAAAGACTGATTTATGACCATATCAAAGGGGTATAAAAGGAGAACCAAAGAGGAGGAGAGCGAGCTGAGCAAAGGTGCTAACGGTAGCGCCGTTAGCACCAGTCTGCTAGCAGCAGCAAACGGTACAAATCAGTGAGGAAACATCACTCCAACTACATGAAACTTGGATTTATGTGCAGTAATTTTTACATCTATTTAAGTACAATCTTTATTTAACTGTTAGGTGTGAAACATTTGAACTGAGTGGTTCTTGTGGTACAGTTTCTTTAGTGTCTCATTTTTAAGCACAGTGTTAATGTTCAAACTGTGTTTTTCTATAGTTTGAAATAATTAAAAAACCTCCACCTCATTATTGAGCTGTGAGTGGATTTAGTTGAATACTCAGGCCGACTGCACTGCTTGATTAACATCAGTCATCACGGTGGTTCCTGGTGTAGAATGACGTCTCTGTCGATATTTGATCCTCAATAAACCTGTGGGCCGAGCTAGCCGACCTTCCACTCCAGTTTTTGCTGCTTTTTTAAAGATTAGACTAGAAAATTTTGAAATTTAGACACGACAATACGGCCCCAAGTTTTCATCCTACAGTGTATTAATTACAGCACTAAAATGAGTTGTTTTATCAATTCTGTGCACATTTACATTTTCTGCTGAATGTACAAACCAAACCAGAGTCTATCTCATAGATTAAAGTTATGAAAAAGAGCAGAAAAAAATAAAAAAATTAAAAAATTGGTGCTTAAAAATAGTCCAAAATGCAGGATAAGAAAATATTGTGTCTATGACTGTTGGTCAAAATAATAATAATAATAATAATAATAATAATAATAATAATAATAATAATAATAATAAAATGAAAACCAGATCCTAATCCAGATCCAGATCCTGATCCTGCCATAAAAACCTGCTGACATGTTTGTCACATATCGCCCCCTAATGGAGAACATGTTCTTGGTCTGAAGCAGAGTTTGATGATGTTTACGCAGCAGGTAACACTGCAGAGAACTGACCACTGATCATCAGGTATGAAGAGACACCTGAGGGACAGGTGAGACACCTGAGGGACAGGTGAGAGGCCTGAGGGACAGGTGAGACACCTGAGGGACAGGTGAGACGCCTGAAGGACAGGTGAGACGCCTGAGGGACAGGTGAGACACTTGAGGGACAGGTGAGACACCTGAGGGACAGGTGAGACACTTGAGGGACAGGTGAGACAGCTGAGGGACAGGTGAGACACCTGTGGGACAGGTGAGATGCCTTAAGGACAGGTGAGACAACTGAAGGACAGGTGAGACACTTGAGGGACAGGTGAGACACCCGAGGGACAGCTGAGACACCTGAGGGACAGCTGAGACACCTGAGGGACAGGTGAGACGCCTGAGGGACAGGTGAGACACCTGAGGGACAGGTGAGACACCTGAAGGACAGGTGAGACGCCTGAGGGACAGCTGAGACACCTGAGGGACAGCTGAGACACCTGAGGGACAGGTGAGATGCCTGAAGGACAGGTGAGACACTTGAGGGACAGGTGAGACACCTGAGGGACAGGTGAGACACCTGAAGGACAGGTGAGACGCCTGAGGGACAGGTGAGACACTTGAGGGACAGATGAGACACCTGAGGGACAGGTGAGACACCTGAAGGACAGGTGAGACGCCTGAGGGACAGGTGAGACACTTGAGGGACAGATGAGACACCTGAGGGACAGGTGAGACACCTGAAGGACAGGTGAGACACTTGAGGGACAGGTGAGACACCTGAGGGACAGGTGAGACACCTGAAGGACAGGTGAGACGCCTGAGGGACAGGTGAGACACTTGAGGGACAGATGAGACACCTGAGGGACAGGTGAGACACCTGAAGGACAGGTGAGACGCCTGAGGGACAGCTGAGACACCTGAGGGACAGCTGAGACACCTGAGGGACAGGTGAGATGCCTGAAGGACAGGTGAGACACTTGAGGGACAGGTGAGACACCTGAGGGACAGGTGAGACACCTGAAGGACAGGTGAGACGCCTGAGGGACAGGTGAGACACTTGAGGGACAGATGAGACACCTGAGGGACAGGTGAGACACCTTAGGGACAGGTGAGACACCTGTTGGACAGGTGAGACAGCTGAGGGACAGGTGAGTTTTGAGTTCATCGGTCTGTGATGATGTTAAAATCATTAAATCAGACGTGGCCCTCTTTGAGAAACGTTTGGACGCCTCTGCACTGACCCGATGTCGTACCGTTCGTTTCACATATCGAACTAACCTCCACCTCTACACACTGAAACTCTCACTTCTCCCTCCTGAACGCACACTTTGGCTATAAATAGCAGCACAAGGATGCTGTACCCTTGAATAAGACTGTCTTCAGCAGCACAAGTGACAAAAAAGGGGAAAGCTAGCAGCTTCAAATGCTGTGCGCGAGCATCGAGAGCGATGTGGCCGCTCTGCAAAATGCATGTTGTTTTTGCATACGGCTCCAACACCCCGGCAAATAAACAAATCAAAAGACGACAAAACAAGGGCTGTGATGAAACTGGGTTGCAATGACACGTAATTTAGCCCGAGTGGAGCTCTGAGAGATGTGGAAAGAGACCGCTCAGCCCTTCGTTTTCATCCTGCGAGACAGCTGCTGCTGCTGCTGCAGTGCTTACTTCGGGCAGGACGGGGAGGGGAGCGAGGAAAAGGCAGCACGAGAGAAAGAGAGACTCATACTGCTGACTTATTCATGGTCAGCTCTTGATTACTGTTTGAGAGAGAAACCAGGGGAAGCCATTCAGCATGTGAAAAAGTGATTCCTCCCAATGCAGCCTCATCGTTTTCACCTGAGCCTGCACACGAGGAAAGCTCACATGTGTCTGTTTTTATTGTACTTTGCATTTTTAGGCCTGATAGTTATGTTTGCAGAGGGCGAAGCAGAAATCCACTGAAGTGAAATAATTTGTTTGAATTTTTAGCGCTGGCAGTCGTAAAGAGATGCAAAGAAACACTCGGAGGTGCTGAATGTAGGACGGGGAGTACAAAAAGTTTGTAAGGCTACAAAATGTCGTAATAAATGGAGCCACTGAAGCCATCTGTAAATCTGCAGAGAGGCTGCAAAAAAAAGAAGAGTGAGGCAAAAGGAGGCTGTTTTTTCTCTGACGTCAAGAATCAAATGTGCTTAAGATGACGGGTTCATTCACGGTTTAATTTCAGGAAATGTAGCATTTAAAATAACTGCACTAATTAGCCCCTTGAAAATTGGATGGTATGAATCTAGAAGAGGCTACACTTCAAAGTTAGCTAACATTTGATAAGCTCATCAGCATTCAGTGCTGCTCGTTCGCTCACAAAGGGATCAAGCCATGGCATGACGTTACAACATCAAAGTGTTAGCAGAAGAAGCTACGATTAGCTATTCAGGCTACATGAGGATTAATAAAGTACATTCTATTCTATGCTATGCTATACTTACTGTTGTATGCTGAAAGAGCCGAGATGAGCAGAGGCGACGTGTCTCATGGAGCCGAGGAACTGAGGTCAGTCCCTCACTCCAAACCGAAGCAGGCTTTACGCTACACAGCAGAACTGACTCTGTGATTGGTGAGACGCCTGAGGGACAGGTGAGACGCCTGTGGGACAGGTGAGACATCTGAAGGACAGGTGAGACACTTGAGGGACAGGTGAGACGCCTGAGGGACAGGTGAGACTGCTAAGGGACAGGTGACACGCCTGTGGGACAGGTGAGACATCTGAAGGACAGGTGAGACACTTGAGAGACAGATGAGACACCTGTGGGACAGGTGAGACATTATTTTTCAGTCAGCATTGAGTATACCCACTTCTAACCCCCCCTGATGTTCACCATTCAGTAATATCTAACTGCCAGATTGACCTTTTTTCCCTCAAGGATGGTGAAGCCATGACCCACCCTCCTCTGCCTCTAATTGGCTGGTACTCGCTGCCTTCACTGATTAAATTGGTTAACTTTAGGCATGGTGACTGATAACATTACTAGGGTAACGTTAGCCTGAAGCTAGCTTGATGCCGTGAGAGTAGCCGTAGCAGCCAAAGCGGAGCTGCAGTCGCTCTGCATCCAGGAGAACCGCTCCGTAAATATGAACAAGAATGCATCGTCAGCTTCAGATTTAAAGTTTTTTTAATTAAATAAATGTTCAAAAAAATAACCAAAACACCATGTTTGCCTCATGATAAATACATTTTACATTCATCCATTCTGCTTGTGTGACCAGTAGTAACTACAAACTGCTCCTAATTAAGTCATGATGATTTTATAATAGTGAGCAGGTAGAAATGACAGATTTTTGGGTAAATAGAGCAGTCTTACATGTCACTGGTTCTAAAACCATCTTTTTTTTTTTGTACTACTTAAAAAAGGTGAAAATTTAGAGTTTACCCACTTCTCAAGGGACCAGTACACCACTGGTTTGAAGCAGAGGATCGTGGTTCTGGAAGGTTCAGTAAATCTTAGCGTGTGTCAGCCTTCATGAAATCGCTCCTCCTCCTTTCAGCTGATCGAACACACAGAGAGAGAGAGAGAGAGAACACCTGCACATAAAGCACGAGGAAAAGGTCTCTTTCCTTATATGTTTATGTTTGATTATAAATTATTTACACTCACAAAGTTTTACTTCAGAAAGTTGCTCCATTGTTATTTCTTCTTCCTGTCTCTTTAAAGCTGTGTATTAGGTAGTAACAGCAGCACCCACCCCCCCCCCCCCCCCAATGGTTTCTGGTGGTACTGCTCTGTTTGATCCGTATCTGTGAGCTTTATGGAGGCGTGCAGAGCTACGGACGAAACGAAGGCAGAGCACGGACAGAAGGCCTGTGGTAGGATCAAAAACAGTAGGTCATGTATAAAAGCAGACAATTCACAGAGCTCATAAATCTTTCACTTGTTATGTACCCAAACCAAATTTTTCCCAGTATTGGATGAAAAACAAAATGTTCTCAGATTTATTAAGTTTTTGTGAGCTGTTGATAAAATCTGTATCATTTATTTTTCATGCAATGAGAGGTGGGCTGTGATAAACTGTGATAAACTGTTGAAATTAAGCAAATGACCAACTCCAAAACCAAAAACTGTTTATTTAATTTTTATTTTTATTTAATTATTTACTTATTTTTGTAATGCAGTCATTTTAAATTTTAGGGACATTTTCAAAATATGTAAATATGGTCCCCCAGCTGGTTCGTCCTCCAACACAGACTAATTCTACCCTTAGATGTTTGTCCACATTTGATTTTTGGGGTTTTAAAACATCCGACTGGATTTGGTGGAGCAGGTGGAGCTGGACTGTTTTAAACTTGTATTTAACCCCTTCAGATTCTTCCACTTTAATCTAGCTTTTTTTTTTTTTTTTTTTTGTTAAGTGTTCCATTATAGATTAAATTCTCAAATATGAAACTCGCTTCCTTGTGTTTTTTGCCTTGGTGCATATCAAACAAAAAGCATCAACGTGAGTGGAGTCAGGTTTCTCCAAAGGTTTAATCTCTTTATTGAAATCAAAGTGCAGTTTTGTCTTCCTTTTAAACACAAATCTGTTTATTCCGTCTGTTTGACATTGAGCTGAACAGTAAGAAAGCTCCTCCTGACGTTCTCTGAATATTTTTTATTATCTAAATGAAATATTGTAAAGATTAGCTGCATGACCCGACTGCTGAATAAACACACACAGTATGCAACATCTTTAGGCATGAAAATCAGTTAAACTCTACATAATATTTAAGCCTTCATCAGCTTTTAATGAGGCAGTTTGAAATTGCAGCATTCTTCAGTCTTCTGCGTGACCTTCAGTAGGAGGAGGACTTCACTGTGTCGTAAATGGAAAGAGTTTTTTTCCCCCTTCAAATGCTGGATTCTTTTTTTTTTCACTGTGTTCAGGGACAAAGAGAAAAAAAATGGAGCTGGCTCTGGCAGCCCGGAGTGTGATTTCACAACCTTAGCTCAATAATGGGCCATGGGTGAAAAGTGGATTTCTTTACACACCTCCTCTGTTATTTTACATTAGCAGCAGCAGCAGCAGCAGCAGCGTGAGAAACGCTTTGTGGCCCCCGGCAGAATAAATAAATAATGAGTAAAACAGACATCAGAAAACAATGATGAATAAATGAAGGCCCAAAGGTTCTTAAAGCAGCGTTTAGTTTTCTAAACTAAATCATTTGTTTGCTGTAAGTCTGGATGAACTCATCTTTACCTCACAGGAGACGTGCACAGAAAAAACTCAGACCTCATCAGCTCCTGTCCTCCAAAGAAAGGGCGATGCTGAATCAGAAATGTGTTAGAAGAAGCGCTCACCCTCACCTTCACCTCCTGACAATCCAGACGACCTCGATCCCTGTACAGACCCTCCAGGAAGTTGCCATGTTGCGATCGCAACAATTAATGCAAATTTAGCCAATCCCTGTGAATTCTGAGGGACCTTGAAACTTTTCCAATCATCACAACTTATTTGTAAATTTGATCAGTCTTAACGGTTTGACCCGCCTCCTCTGGTTCCTCCAATCACAGCAGTCAGTCCCCCTGTGAAACCTCTCTTCTTTGTTTCTGAAGCTGCAGACATACGTGAATAAAACGCCTCCGATTTTACCAATAAACATTCAGCTGAGGAGCATGGAAGGAAATAATGATCTGCTCCGAACTGTTTTTAAACATCGTTGAGAAACACTGACAAAAATCATCTACAGATAAACACTTTACTACAGAACACACCAAAACACACCAAAACACACCAAAACATACCAAAACACGAAACACACTGAAACACTGAACACACAAAACACACCAAAACATACCAAAACACGAAACACACTGAAACACAGAACACACAGAACACACAAAACACACCGAAACATACCAAAACACACCAAAACAAACAAAACATACCAAAACAAACAAAACATACCAAAACATACCAAAACACACAAAACATACCAAAACACACAAAACATGCCAAAACACACCGAAACATACCAAAACAAACCAAAACATACCAAAACATACCAAAACAAACAAAACATACCAAAACATACCAAAACACACCAAAACACACCAAAACACACAAAACATACCAAAACACACCGAAACACACCAAAACACACCGAAACATACCAAAACAAACCAAAACAAACCAAAACAAACCAAAACAAACCAAAACATACCAAAACATATCAAAACGCAGAACACACCAAAACACACCGAAAAATACCAAAACATACCAAAACATACCAAAACACACCAAAACACACCGAAAAATACCAAAACATACCAAAACATACCAAAACACACCAAAACACACAAAACATACCAAAACTTACCAAATCATACCAAAACACAGAACACACCAAAACACACCAGAACACACGGAAACATACCAAAACATACCGAAACATACCAAAACATACAAAACACACCAAAACACACCGAAAGATGTATGTGTATTAATG
Source organism: Labroides dimidiatus (assembly GCA_030710495.1). Classification (NCBI taxonomy): domain Eukaryota; kingdom Metazoa; phylum Chordata; class Actinopteri; order Labriformes; family Labridae; genus Labroides; species Labroides dimidiatus. The sequence goes on along the minus strand of CM061146.1, from coordinate 1,453,183 downwards.
AAGGTTTTTTTTTAAATGTTTTTTAAAGCTTCATCCTAAAAAGCTTTTGAATGTGTGATGATATTAAATGAAGCGTGTTTGTTTGTGTGTGTGTTTGAGAGAGACGTCACTGAGTGACAGTTTTGCAATTTTTTTGCAAATTGCCTCAATTTCATTGTAAAAAATCACCTAAAAACGTCCCAACATGCTTTGCATTTTTTTCAAAATGCTGCCGTAGAATCGCAGCACTGACAGCTTAATGGTCTAGGTCGCGTTCCATATGGAAAAAGCCCCTGAGCGGGCAGCCTGGATTCAAATTCGGCCTGTGGCGACTTTCCTGCATATATCCTGCTCTATCCACTGTCCTGTCCTCTCAATAAATAAAGGCATAAAAAGCCTGAAACTTTAAAAAGAGCTGCTGCAAAATCAGCGATTTTATCCCGCAACAATCCCGGAAAAAAGTCTTTAAAATCCTGGACGGACTTCCTGTAGCTCATTTTGAATAGATCCATTTCCAGCCATGCAAAGACATCACTTTCTGCATGTAGCTTTAACACACTCGCTAACTCTTGATGTCATGGATTCAGCTAGCTGCTGGAAACATTCCTCATGTATTTTTCTCCATGTTGACATGATGTCATCACACATTTGCTGCAGATTTACCGTCTGAACATCCATGATGAGAATCTCTCGTTCCACCACATGGAACAGGAGCTCTACTGGACTGAGATCTGGGACTGTGGAGGATGGATCCATGCTTTCATGTTGTTGACTGTAAATATAACAGCGTTTGAGCCTCATGGTATAAATCACAGTAAGACTAAAATGAAACTAAAGGAATGACAAATGAGACTATACCTCACACAAACTGCTGTCCCTTCAGATAGCTTTAGTCACCATCTGAAAACACAGCTCACACTCATACGTTATTATTAATCACTTCAGCTCAGCCACTTACAAAAAGATGCTCATCTCGTTCTCGCTGATCAGGAGGATTTTAATGTATCAGAATCTGTTTGCGTTGCATTGAATAGCCTGCAGAATAATCACCCCGTCTCTTCTCCCCGTGTGGCTCTTACTGAACTAATCCTCTATTCACACTTTTAAGAAAGCCTTATCAGGAGGAAAGCTGTAGTGTCGTGGGGTGGTACAAAAGTTTTAATGATGAAAGTGCCAGCAGCAAATTGCGACATGATTCACTGGAGTCTGCAAAAGCCCCTTTTTTTTTTTTTTTGACAGATGAGACAACCATCAGAAAGTGGAGGAAAAAAAAGGAATAGACCAATTCAATCCGGGCGAGAAGCAGAAAGATTTGTACTCTGATGGAAGGAGGAAATAAATGATCTTAGCAATTTATTAAATAAAGCCTGAAGTGATGTAATTGTGCCTTTAATGAGTCCAGGGGGCTTTTTGTAAAGTTTAAAGAATCCTTGAAAATACTCTCTCTCTCTTTTTCTCTCTCTCTCTTTTAAATGTATGAAGCTTTTAGTTATAAATGTGTGCAGCTGTATTTAAAACATGCCTGCTAATGCATTTAGTTTCATTAATGCAGAGTCAGGCCTTTTTTTTTTTCTCTGACATCCATCAAAGAGGTGCAGATGAGGAGCAAGACAAACGGACACGCGCGCATTAACTACACACAGACACCTTCAAATAATATTTACAGGAAGCACCGTTAGATAAACAGTTGCCTAATTGCACCATTCCACAGCTCATAAAGACTCTCTGCATCCATTAACGTGAACTAATTAGTTGCAATTTGCATCATTAAAGACAAAACAATAGCATAATGGTTTATGAATACTCAATCAGAGCATAATTACCTCGCCTTGATCTGCATCTTCAGGCTGGAGGGATGCAAAAATATGCAAGACAGAAAGAGAGAGAGAGAGAGAGAGAGAGTTGAGTCTTTGTTGTTTGACTGGGGGTCTGCCTCTCCCTCCTCCCCTGCTCCCACACCAACACACTTCCTCAGCTTTAACCAACCCTGAAGTTTGGAGAATTAATTGCTACTGGCCCATTTCCCCCCCACACACACACGTCTATTTCTGAGGGAAGAAAGTAAAGCGCTGAACAAAGTTGAGGCTTTTTCTTGCGCCGGAGACTTTAAGACTTTGTCTCCAGAATGGCGGTTTCTCTCTTTGTTGGACATAGAGAGAGGAGATCATTATCTGCTGAGCAGACATAATGGAAGGGGCGCCGGAGAGGAACGTCACACTGCGTGATGTGCTGTGATGTGGGTGGACGTTCACTGTGTGGATGTTTGCAGAAGCCAGACGTGTTCACACGCTGCTGCTGCTGCTGCTGCTGCTGCTGCCCACATATTTACATTATATCACAATCACAGGTTGAGCTTTCTTTAACCGTCAGTTAGTGACAGCCTGTACTTTGTACTACTTAACTTTAGAATAGAATAGAATAGAATAGAATAGAATAGAATAGAATAGAATAGAATAGAATAGAACACACTCCATATATCCCTGAAGGGAAATTCAGGAGTCACAGCAGCAAACAAAGTGTAAAGTGCAAAATTCAAAGAATATATAAAAAGTATGATATGATGTCAACTAGAAAAAAATGTCCATCAGAGATGACGGCTTGGCCATAATTCTCATGTCAGCCACCACCTCCACGGGGTCCACAGGGTCCACAGGGTCCACAGGGTCCACAGGGTCCAGGACTGATCTGGTCTTCTTCTCCAGTCTGTTCAGTCTCGTTCTCCTGTATCCTGTCCGCTCACAGCAGGTGGAATCCTTCAATGTGGTGTTTGTGTCCAGTGTTAGCTCTGTTAGCCATGTCTCTGTGAATAGCATGATGCTAGTCTGCTTGTATTGTAGGTAGATCTTACATTCTCCAAAACGATGGATGGGAGGACGGGTTGATGTCGTCTCTTCTTAGCTCACACCCCAATACCAGCACGGGTCCTCACCTCCTTCTCCTCAGCTCACAGGGAGCTTTGGACCAGTTAGCATCAACATGCTACAGGCTGCTAACAGCTGAAGTGTTGTCTGTAAACAATGTAACCATGGTTACACGTAGGATCCCCAGACAAACAGGAACAGAGAAGGTAAAAACACCACTGCAAACATAACCAGTCACTCTTTCAGGAACTAAGCAACGAGATTACAGTTTATTAGACATTTATTTGATTAGATTTTGTCAGTAAGATTTTTCAGTTTATGAAGCTTATCAAGTAAGAAGGTGAACCCTTTAATGCTGAACGTATCACATTTAATCCATGAGTTTCAGAGACCTCTATCTCATCAACATGATCAATAGTTCCCTTAAAACCCTCCCTTTTTTTCTTCAGGAAAATCGTTGCTAATTTTCAAGAAGTTCCAGTAAGAGTAATATCTAAATTTTTACTTTTTTTTTTTTTTTTTTTAAAAAAAGCATTTTCTGCATTGAATTAATGCATATTTATTAAAATCTTTTCTGAAAAAGTTGCCACACCATCTCTAACGTGTCAAATATGCAAAAGGATATAGCAATATTTATTTCTATCATAGTGTCATAGTCATAGTGCGGATGTTTTATAAAGTGATTTATATATAAAGTTTACACTGAGCTAGCTTGCTGCAGGTGGAAGTCAACACCCATAGGCTTCTGAAGAAACGAGTGGATAGAGGATTTTCTATGGAACAAGCAAAAACTTGTTGAAACTTAACTTAAATTTGAAACTTTGAAAGTGAAAGTGTTAAAAACTGCAGTTCATTGTTTCTTATGTTTTGTTGTCTTGCTTCTTATTTTTTTAATATCCCTCATTTGTCTGGCTTGTGCCGCTCACACATGAGTGAGCCTTGGTGTTGCTAAGCAGATAGCTTCTGTCTCCAGCTCATGTCTTACGTCTGTTTGGCATTGGCAGAGAAGGATTGGGGTGTAACCGACATACTCGGCTCTGCTGCTCATCCCTTGAATCCATGTTCCTTACAGATGTGGTTCCATTTAAAGAGACCCAAACGGACCAGAAGCTTCTCTACAACGAAGAAAACATCTACCAAACACAAACGTCCTTCCTTTCTGGGCTAAGTTTGGTTGTTGTTTTATTCCTTTGGGGATCGCAGCACCGTGCAGAGAGTTTTCTAAATTTCTGTACAGATTTTCTGGTTGATCTAATTTAGTTGGAGGTTCTAGTTAGGGTGAATATTTGAAGCTGAATTTTTCAAAGTTTTTCAAAGAAAGTTTTCTTTTCAACAAACAAAGAGCCATCAATTTAAAATGTATCCCTGGAGGTGGTTAAAAATTTTGAAGAATGCATTTCTTTTCTCCTCAAACAGACCGAGTGTTTTTATGGAGACTCTGAAACCTCGCTTGTTTACCGTCATGTTTAGAAGACGGATTCCTTCTTTTCTGCACCATTATGGCAACCGGTCGATCAATAGTTAAACACAATAGGCAGATGCTTCACACACACTCTCTCTCTCTCACACACACATTTCATGCATGTCTGTTCAAACAAAGACGGTTTGCAGCAAACGTCCATACCAGCAGAGACCTTCAGGATGAGTGCAAACTTTGTGTTTGTATCGATGCAACACGTCAACACGAAACTTCAGCCCAACTGGAAATTAAAGGAAGCTTCCGTGAGTTTTATTTTTTGTGTGAATGCATCTTAAATCATCCAACACAGAAAAACGGTGAAGCTGGATTCCATCCCGTACTTTATCTCGACATGATCAGTTGGTCACGTGACCGCCCAACCAAAGGATCACCTGGACGTGATGGATGATCTGAAACTAGAAATACTGTCATTTCAAAGAGGAGGATTTAAACGAGGATATTCATATTTTACTCTCTGGAAACACACTGAGATGCACTGCTCAGTAAAGAGGGAAGATTTCATCAAGTCTGTATTTTCTTCATAACTTTGCGGTGGTTTTGTGATGAAGGTGTTTTTTTTTTTTTGTTTCTGTGCTTGAGGACGCTTTCAGACGAACTGAAAGGACGCAGCTGCTTATCTGCTGAAGACAAAGGGATAAAAACGGTTAATTTATGCACTATGAGAAATGTTGTATTCAGTGTTTTTGGATCTTCACTCAAACCAGAGACTGGATGGAGAGTTATCTCTGCTGCTGTTTTCAATCTGCCTCTTTTCATCCCCCCCCCAAACTTAATGGAATGCTAAACAGCTCGAGTGCTCTTTTAATTATCAGGCTCAGATGTTTGTTCGCTTTTTGTTTTTTTTTCTTTTTTTTCTGCCCAAACAGACCAGTTCTCTGAGTTTCCAAACAGCTGCTGGACAAATCGAACCATCTGACTTCTTCCTCTGGTGTACCACCTCACTGACTGTACATTACTTTTTATGATTTTACAAAGTTATTCTAAAGCTATCAATGCCTTTCATACTGTGCAGCTTTAATCTCATTATTTATTATCTTTATAAGGAAAGACGTCAGAAGTAAGACATCAAATCGCTCATAACTGAAAATAAAAACTCCAAACCAAATGATCATTTTATTGGATAGAGAAGCTTTAACTGACCTCTGGCTAAGCCCCGCCCCCTCCACTCACTTGGATAAGCAATGAATATTCAGTGACAGGCGGTACGGGAGGTTTCACAGGACGTCATTGATGGTTTTTGGGGACAGAAAGATCACAGATCATCTAGAAGGAACCAACAGGGTCTGAACTCCTCATTGGAGGATATATGAGTCAGTTACAAGACAAAACTTCCAGGTCCCAGAGCAAACCTGATAAACAGCATCTGGTTCCCATCAGCATCTCAGACAACAAGACAGAGGATCATTACAGATAAGCTAATGAAGCTAAGCTCCAGAAGCTAACGTTAGCTTAACTAGAGCCCCTTGGACAACAGCTAACAATGATGGACGATCACCAAAGAAGAAAAACTAGAACAAAACAGACCAATGAGCTCCAACAAACAAAGAGACATGATGAACAACACAGCTAGGAGCTAATGCTAGGCTAACATTAGCTAACATTAGAGAAAATCCCAAACTGTCCGTCAGACTGCTGTGGCGGTTCTAGTGTTAAAGATAATTTTATGTTTCTTGACAGCAAAGTGACGACATGTTGCCTCACATATGATGTTGACTGACAACTTTATGTAAAGAAAACACTTTTCAGGGTTGAGATGTGGCTTAAAGAAAGGGTTAAAAATACAGTCCGTGGCCCCGCCTCTCAGGATACCTTGAGTCAGAGCTGCATGAACCCATGTGACCATTTTTAAGCTTAAAACCTCAGACAAACCCTCATCACACTGACGGAAAACTGACTGTCTGCATTTCAATGGATGTCTGGGCAGAGAATGTCCGAGTGTATGGGATTGCTATATGCACTGTGATTGGTTCATTGTGTTTGAGGGCGGGACTTAGCCATAGGTCAATTGCCGGCCAGCTCATGCATTAAGTCGTTTATCATTAAAACGCTCCTCAGCTATAAAAGCTTCAGGCCGTGCAGGTGCTAATTTGGAGCAACAGCACCTTTGTCGTCCCAACTGAAGCGCTGCTACAGTGTACAGGATCATTGCATATGCATAAAGATAAACAGAACGATTACCCCCTGCACACACGCACGCACACACACACACACACCTTCCTCTGGCCCCTGCACACCTGTACAGTGCAGACTCTCTTTGATAGCTGTGTCACTGCTCTGCATGATGAATGTAGATTAAAGAATTAACACACATGCACGCACAGGAACAGAGCCTGCCTGCCCACCACCGGCACTTTATCACTTTCATACACTTCCTCTCTCTCTCTCACTCGCACACGCACAAACACACACACTCCATCCCTAACCCAGATGGTCGGTCCGAGCTACAGAGCTGTGAAACACAGAGGCCACAGAGCATCAGTCCAAAGGGTTCTGACTACCCAGCTGAGCTTTAGCATGCAGAACAACGGCCCACAGCCACTGCATACGACGCTATGTGCCAGAGAGAGACAGACACAAGACGGATAGACTGAGAAAGAAAGAAAGAGGAAGAGAAGAAGCTGGAGACAGAGCAGAAACAGAGACACAGCTCCCCACAGTGGAGCTGTACTGTACCCTCCACAGCTCACCACAGGAGGCGTTAAAAAAGAGATGTAAAAGCTTCAACACGAGTGTGGAGAATTATTTACCTCACCTACAATCCAGGTTTTAACTACTTCTCTTCACAGCAGCAGCTGTAGCTCAGTTAGACTCCAGCTTTAACGCGCCACATAAGTTTTTTTTTTTTTTTTTTTTTTCTTTTATTGCATTACAACAGGATGGTTTTACAGCTCAATGAAAGAAGAGGCTTTGTGAGACGTGTGTGGGCCCCTAAGACGTCTGCAGTCCCCTCATTCAGGGCCGAAGGTGTCGTTTCTTTTTTCCATGGTGGATCAGGGCCTAAGGCTTCCTGCGGGCTGTGCCTCAGCGCTCCTCTGCCCAAACACCTCATAACTTCATTTTTCTAATGCCTAACCAGTGAAGAAGAAGACGTGGAGTCCATCATCAGGAGAGTCCAGATTATCTTGAGTCCATACTTTACTCAAAGTGAGCCATTTTGAACAAAGGTAGTGAGTTGAGCTGTCTTGAAGGGTTTTAACAGCATCCTGTTTTTAGTGATTAATGGAGTCTCATGTGGAGTTCAAGAAAAATCTAAACCTGTATATATGACCATGTTACTCAGACTCCGTCTCCGGTTTTTAAGCTTCAGCAATCCTTTAACATCCAGGGAGCTGTTAGCTGGCTCGTGTCCAGGTACCTCACCTGGTTTGGGTGTCCTGAGGTTATTTTTGCTCCTGAAAACACCCATGCACGTTCATCTGACTCTAAAAGAACGCAAAGGGAAAGGATCTTTACGTTTCCGTTCACTGTAAATCATTTACCTTACCCTCTCTTTTTTATTCTTTCTGTCACTGTCTGCGCTTTTTGTTTCCGATCACGTCCTGTTTGCATGGGCATGCTACTACATTACCAATTCAGCGGTGAATAGGGCCTGCCCTGTGAGCTTTCTGCCAAATGTAATGTAATTAGAGAGCAGGGGCGACACGGCCAAACAGAGGTGAGAAAGGCTAATCAACTCTCTGAGTCACTCTCCATGTGCAATAAGCGGGAAAGCCAGAGAGACAGCGGGAGATGAAATTGATTAATAATTGAAATCCCTGACCAAACAGACTCTAACAGAAGTTAATGACGATTAAAGTCATCTTTGTGTTTAAGTTTGGAAATAATTTCCCAAGTCTCTGCCTCCAGTTTTAATTCTCCTTGACCTCCAATGAGGAAACTTTACACAGAAGCTACACAATGAGGCACATTGGACGGACATAAGTAACATTCAGTATGTATTTTCTGTAAGACTTCCTGATCGGGTCGGACAGGACTGGATTGATTTACGGCACGTTGAAGTCTCCATGACAACACCACGCCAGCTGATGAAGTTTATCAGAGAGAAGAGAGATCTGAGTTTGTCTCTGCTGAAAACGATTTCTGTGATTAATTTAGCAAACACGAGCTAAAGGCTAAAACATAAGCTAAAGGCTAAAACATAAGCTAAAGGCTAAAACATAAGCTAAAGGCTAACCTGTTTGTGATAATGTTCATTCCAGCCCACATGCAGCAGTTATTCTGCAGTGATCTGATCAAACTTGAGAGTCTGTCAATAAAATGAAGAGTGAGGTTACGTTAGCTCTGATTGGTCGATGAGCAGGACATCAGGATTCACTAACGTTACACGTTAGCCTACGGATACGTCTCAGAGCAGCGTCTACTAAACTCCAGAACAAACTGACAAAGTATCCAGTAAAAAGTCGTCTTGAACAAAGAAAAGTAGTGTTAAAAAGAAGATCTGATCTCCATTCGTTTCCAAAACAAACACACGCCTTGTTCAGAGTCATGACATCACCACAGTGTGCGCACGATTCCAGCCAGAAGGTGGCGCTTCAGACAGAGAGTCCTCACAGATCGAGTATTTTTTATCTGCATAGTTTTAAAATCAACTTTAACCCATATTTTTTGTTTATGTCTTTATAATAATAAATTAATTGTGACAAATTTTTGATTTTGTGAGGTATTCTATGACACCGATCAGGGAACGACTGGATTGGCTGACAAACAAACCGTGTTGTGTTAGCATCATTTGACAAATCAGGAACATGCCTTCCATTTTCTTTCTATTTATTCATTTATTTATTTATGTGTGTGTCACTTCCTGTCAGATATAAAGATATGAACCACTGTCTTTGTATCTCTCTTCATGCAGCTGTCTGAATATGGAGCTGAATTCGCCTGATCTGTGATCAGAGATGAGATGTGTCTATCAGTTATCAGGGAGCCGGTCATCTGAAGCATCTCAGATTAATCTCCCCGTATCGGGTTTGTAGATACAGCTGGATGACTCCAGATATCGGTCCCCAGGTCCCTTTTTTGATTGGTGCAAGCTCTTCCACACCACACTGTGAGCAATGTGTCTTTATTTCCTGCTCTGAAACCAGAGAGCAGAGCTGTGACTGTTAAAAAAAAATACCTCAGTCTGAAAGTTCACACTGTGTTGGAGTCTTCTGGACACAGTCAGACGTACGTTTAATGGCTTCAGCCTTTTCCCAACTCTAAGAGCCATGCCATAGTTGAAAAGCAGAATTTTATCAGTTGTTTTTTGGCTCCATTTGCTGACAATAATTAGTGCCCATTATGATTTATAACTCCACATAATGACTATGTCATTTATGGTAATTATAATAACAGGGCATCAGTTTATATTCAAAATAACAATGATTATCATTCATAAAATGCATTGCCAATTAATGAGCACATTTGTTGGTAAATTGTGACCACTGCTGTCGCTACTTCTGATATCAATAAACACTCAGAGCGAGCACAAGCTGTGCAGCAGTCGCCATGGGTCTGCTATATGTAAAACTGTCTCTAATCCCTCAGAGGGGACAGGCAAAGTCAGGGGAATGTGTGGAGAATAGTCAATCATCTACTAAGTATGCATGAGGCACTTTGGCATTATTCAAATCTGCACTGCCCCTGGTGAAGAAGCAGTAAGCCAACCTGTTTCTGGGAGTCTTCTGTTGCCAGATCAAATATTTGTAAATGGGTCTTTTCTAATCCTTTGGTTATACAGACGACCTTTTTTATATACTGGACTTTTTTCCGGAGGTTAGGGGGGACGTAAGGTCACCGCTGGTTTTGTACATAATGGACTGTGATGCTGAATTCATCAAGAAGTATCGGCAGGAATTTCACACATGCAGATGTGAACAAATAGCTCCTAATGATAAGAAAGCATGTAAAGTGCTGAGCCTGAATAATAAATGACGTCAAGCTGCTTTTCTGTAGGCGCTAATACCCTCTTTTAAAACCAAGGTTGTTATTATGGCCTTCATCAGCAAAGTAAATTATGGGTATGTGCATTGATGGTTTTTGGAAATAATGGAGGTCTACGCAAAGGGTGATTATTCTGAATCAGACCACACGGTGTTTTGAGAACAGGTATACTCTCCATCCACACTCTCCTCTGAGAGGGGCGTGTGTCACGATCAGGGTGAGAGGAAACGTCCTTCAGAAGCTCACACACAGTTTAAACGATCAGTTCTGGAGTGAAAACCTTTCATGTTAAAATATAAACACCATAATCACACTTTGAACGTCCTTGGATGTGATTTTAAATACAGGATTTAAATACAGGATCTTCACTTTACCTAAGATCAGCCTCAAAGTCAGAATTCTTTGGTTTGACATGAAATTCGAGTTTGTTCTTAAACTTAGTTTAAAGTCCTGCTCGCTCGCTTGTGAGTGGATTTTATTTTTGACAGTCAGTGGGTGGACCCAGTCCTCATTATATCCCTAAATGTAACTTTAGTAAGAAACTTTTCATTGTGACTCTCCTGCTTTTCAGATGCGTCTTCTTCAAGTTGCAACAGCCAATCATAAACAATGAGGACCGTAACCAATTAAATTGGTTGGTTCTCTCAGATCCCGAGTGCGTTCAGGGTCCACCTTATTGCTCACCCATGACCAAAAGTTATCTGCTGGCTCCAGTGTCTAGATCTCAAATTTGCTCTTGAATTTTGACAGCTTAATGCCGTCATACTTCTCCCTCACCGACCAATCAGAATCAAGCTGAGTAAGGACTCCAGATTTCATCTTTGTCAACAACAATGGCAGAAATCCATTCAGAGGAGAGCCTAACCAATCCACCAATCACCCCGCTGAACCAAACCAAACATGAAAGGATGTAATAAGTGAAAATTCACTAAAGGTGCATAAAACACACATATACCTGACTGGCTGCACAAACCCCTGGAGGGAGCGAGGACTTTGAAACCCAAACAGACAAAAGTCTCCATCAAAGATCAGTTTGATCGCCTTCTCTTTTCAAACTAATACATCCTTCACTCTTAACTGACTCCTGGTTCTTCCTCCATCACTCCACACAAACACTCCACATCCAAGACCTTGAGCTCAGAAACAAACACATGAACCATAAAAATGATGTAAACAACAGAGCTTAATAAAACATTCATGAAATTATATCAAAACAAATATGGAAACGAAACATGAAGGAAATAAATGAGCTTCATTGAATCCATGACAGCTAAAGATTCTGTTTCCAGGTGCCTGTCGAATGGTTTTACATGAAAAACATTCATGCAGAGCATCTTAAAGCAAACGTATCAGACAGTGAGAGAAACAGAAAGGCAGCGTGAGAATTTTAATAACAAACAAAATGCTACACGTGATACAAAAAAGTACCGTATTTTCCAGACTATAAGTCGCACAAGTCAAAAAATGCATCATGAAGAGGAAAAACACAAATATATTAGTCACACTGGACTATAAGTCGCATTTATTTGAATTGATTTGTAATGTTTACAGTACTTCAAGAGAGAAGTATTTACACAAAACGATACGTCAGTATTTGCATATTAAGAGGTTTAAATATTATTTTCCTACAGCACCTCGTATCTGTGACCAAAGTTAAGTTTCAGTTTCACTTCCCTACATGGGATCCACTCACTTACTTCACTTATGTACACCCCCACCTGCTGTACTGTGTGTGTTTCCAGTGAGACGGGTACAGTGTGAGCTCAAATGAGCCTCAACGGATGAACAGCCTCACTCTTAAAGTTACAGGAGTTTTGAAACTAGTTTGTGACTCAAATCCCCCCCAAAAAACTGTCTAGAGCGAAAAAGACGTGAGTGAATTTTTATTTCTCCAAATCATGTGATCAGGCGCTAAACACAAGGAGCCGTCAGGCTGTCCAAGATGCAGAGATCATCCCATCATCATTCCTCATGTATGAATTTAGTGATCTTTCCCAAAAAAAAAGTACCCAACAACACGGCACCTCATTTATTTGATATATAAGTCGCACCTGACTATAAGTTGCAGGAGCAGTTAAACTATGAAAAAAGGTGCGACTTATACTCCAAAAAATACGGTACTTTGAAATCATCAAGCTGAAGCGTTTACAGGTTTAAAACAAAGATCTGAGCTACGTTATGTGTGTGTTTCAGGGTTTCAGTGGGCACAGAGTGGTCATGTATGTCAGAGAGAAACACGCTCACAGTGACGTCCGCTGAGCCTGCAGACGTGTGTCCCTCCACACCGAGCAGGAACACACCTATCTGGGCTCCAAGTCATGTTTTAACGGAGACGCTGCACAGGGCAGAGGAGGCTTCATGAGATCACTGTGAGCTGGAAACAGCTGCTTCTCGCTGCTGCAAATGAGGAAGTGAGTAATCATCAGCAGCGCCGCAGACTGTGGCTGCTCGTGCTGCAGCGGTGATTTATGATCCCGGCTCTGGACTGAACTCTGGCGTTGTGTTTCTCTGCCTGCCAGGTGTGTTGTTTCTGTGTGTTAGGATTACCTGCAGTTTAATTCATTCATTCATTCATTCATTAACGAGTAATACCCTGAACAAATGTTAGTAATTAATACACTTTAGATAAAATGAAGCTGATTTATTAAACAAACATTTCATTTTAATGTCATTTAAGCGGCACAGTTAAATGTCGGGTCGTTACGTTTAATTACATGGCTTTATGAATCCCTCGTCCTGATTGGTCGGCTGTGAAAATTAATAGGCTGTTACATCTGACTCACAAACAGCTGTTACAGCTGTCAGATAAATCTTCACTGGTCCAGTCTTTCTCAAGACCAAGACCCGGTCTCTGGGTGACACCCCGGGTCAAAAAGAACAGAGCAGAATCTTCTTTATTAACCCCTGGATCCAGGCTTGTGGTCCCTCTTGACGTATTTTAAACGACAGGTTATGAGCAGGACAGGAACCAGGTCTTTACAGTAAAGATAACCCGCCTCAGAGTGAGAGAGTCCCTGCTTCCTCCAGGAACAGTTCATCTGCTGCTGTAACTCATCCACACACCGTCCCTCACTTAACGTGATCGTTACCGTAAAACCCAGATGCTCCTGCAGATGTAATGAAACTAAACGGGGGATCACAGCGGAGGAGAAATAAGCCGTCACCTCATGGCGTCTGAGATAACAGGCTTTAAAAGCAGGACTGAGTCTCACCCTGACGTCCAAACACTCCACTCCATCTACCCGGACTCTCATTGGCTCTGCTGCTCTTGAGCTGGATCTGTGATCTGCACACTCTGAAAGGACTCACTCTGTACCCTGCAGACGTCTGGTCATAAATATGGAACATGTCTGATGGTATCAGGGCAGCTCAGATCTGTGAGACTCTCACTCTGGGTTTGTTTGACTTTCTAATCCCCTCACGCGCTCTTTCAGCCACCATGTTTTTTTTTGTTTTTTTTTCCAAATAACCGGTGAATGACCTCGCTTTGTCACCTGTTTATTTCACATGTTTAATGTGATCATTGCAGCACTTCATTTAAGATCTTTAAAGAAACACTTTGGTCAAAGTAAGAGAGGAATTCTGCTCATGAAGTCCTGAGTTTCATTTTAACAGTCCAGTGTCTCACCAGCGAGAGCTTGTTGATGAGGTTTCATGTTTTGTCCTTCCTTTTAATTAAACAAATCATTTTAATATCAATTTTCTCATTTTTGGACATTTTTATCCTTCTTTTTTTTGCCACTTTACTTTCTTTTATTTTTTATTTTTTATTTATTTATTTATTTATTTTTTTTGCTCTTTTACTTAATTTTTAAATTGTTTCTTTTAATATGTTTTGCCGCTATGTGAAGCACTTTGAATTGCCTTGTTGCTGAAATGTGTTATATAAATAAACGTGACATGCAGAAATTGGACGTGGAACATCTGCACAAGAGAACACGTGTGGCTTTTATACGTTATCACACTCTGTGTGGTGTCCATTCCCAAACTGCAGGGGGCGGTGTATCTCAAACACACAGCACTAACCAAGAGAAGAAGAAACTCTTCCCACAGTTTAATACTTTTTTTCACAAATTCTTCTTCACTGCCAAGTTTGGAAGCAATTCCACTCAAGGAGTAGTTCATCACTCGGTTACCACGGTGATCTCCGTGTGGAAGACGCCGCCCTCCCTGGTTTTGCCGGAGTATTGCAGAGCGTCGCGGCCTCTCCCTACACGTCAGCAGGCGTTACTGTAACGGTGAACAAAAACCTCAGACGACCTTCAGGAGCTGCATGAAACTAAGGAAGCAAACTGGAGCTCCTGTAAAGTGCAAACACTGCTGCGTTAACTCGTGACGACTGGACGTCTGAGAGTGAATCAGCAGAATGATCGAAGAACAGATTTAATCACAGCTAACTGTTGAAATCCAGCAGTTAACCGGGAGCAGAAAAGAAAATGTCAGGCTGACAGCCGTACTGTGAGAGTCATTTTTAGCTCAAAGGGCTGACGGAACGGGAGATGTTTCAGAACATAAAAGCTGAAGTCTGATTCTGCCTCAGGGTTTAACAACCAGGAAAAACACCAAGAAAAGCAACATGTTATCTTCCAGACTAAACAAAGCTGCCTTCTATCACGGTTAAGTGATACCGTGGCAGATATGCTGCAAGCCGAGTCGGTGACGAACGCTGCCGTGTGTGCTCGTCTGACAGATTTTTGTTGCACCCATCATCCTCTCAGCTCCTCCAGCGGGGTCATTACGAATGCAAATCCCAGCCGCAGCGTTGTGTTTTATGACACCTGTTCTTGTTTTCCAGGCCGTGCCATGCGAGTGTCCCTTGGAGGACTTGCAAATCAAGACGGAAGACGAGAGAAGGGCGGACAGGTAGGCTCTCTCAGCTGTCAGCGTTTTCCCCCGTCTCCCTTCACTCCCCCTCCCCTCTCCTCCTGATCACAGCTCTGCCATTTGTGTCGCCATCACTCATTTTCACAGCTCCATCCCTCTCCCTGTCTCTCGCTCCCTCAGTGTTAGATGAGGACATTGCACCCAACCTCTGCCTGGTGCTTTAGCATCTGCTTCTTTCTGCCGCTGCTTTTTCCCCGGAGAGGTGCAGGTTCGTAGGGGTTCAGTGTGAAATGGGACAAAGAGTGTCCTCATACCTGTGCAGCCTGCTGCATGCAGAGGAAACAGGTCCCAGAAACATGTTGGGGAGAGAGATTACAACAATGAAGTGCAGGAGAATCAAGCAACGCCTGCCAAGCATTGCATGTGTGATAAATGGAGAGCCCCTCGAGAAGGGGACTGTAAAAATAAACCTGAAGCTCTGTTTTCAACCTGAATCCAACTCTGATGCTGAAACAGAAGCTCTAACATGCTGCAGTTAGGAGCACTCAGCTTTAATCCACTTTTGGACAGTGGTGGGAAAAATGTAAACATTACAACTGAAAAACATCATTTAAATCAGGCCCCTCCAAAGCTGTTCATGGTTTTATTCACTGAAGTGCCTTTAGGCCTTCAAAGAGCGGAGTACAGTAGAGCTTCAGTTCATGAACTCCAGAGGAAAAGACGGATTAAGTTCAAGACTGATGACATGATCAATGTGCCAGAAGCCTCCAACCTTTTCAAACAGCAGGCGCCATGAACTCAGCAACACATCTGACATGTCAGAGGAACAAAACACAAACAGTTTGGGTTTTTTCTTCATTTTTTTATTTAAGGTGGCCATAACTGTCTCATCTAAGTCATGTTCGACCTGGAAACAAAACCACATTTGTTTGGCCTGTAGTTTTTTTCCTTGGGGTTATTACAGCAGGTGAGTTGGATTTACAGCACTAAGCAGACAGTTGGTACGGCTGATGATGCTTGCTGGCTGCACGGTGGCGCTACGGTTAGCTGAACTCAAGTACAGATCCATATTCAGGGTTTTATGCATAGACTGTATTAGGGTTTAATATTTTTCCTGAAAGTTAGAGGGATCAGATCCCGGGAAATACAATTGATTTCCCGGGAATCCTGGAAAATTGCGTGGTTTTTTTTTTGTTTTTTTTTGCAGCTAAGCCAATTAGCCAATTTGTTCCTCAATCTCAAGGTGACCTTTTTTGCATGTTATATTTATCATTATTAGGGCGCAGGAACACAGTTTTTGTCCATCAGCACAGGCTATGAATGATGACAGAGAGCTCCGTGCGTGTCGGGACTCAGGAGTCACATCTGCTGCGACGCTAACTGTGAAAAGCCAAACACACGTCGTCTGTAACTGATCTTCTGAAAAGCTTTACGCAGCAAACCCGTTCAAGGATTCCCTCAACCATCACTTTAAACCAAAGTCTGTTCTGTGGCTGTTGAGATTTCGGCTGCGAACAGAAATAATTAACGATCCGAATTTGTATTTAATAAAATTTTTCTGTATAAGAGCAGGAATATGTTTCTGTTTTACAGACACAGAGCTTACAACTTAAACTAGATGAAAAGAAAAAAACACGGCACTGCAACAGACAGGGCTGCAGCTGCCAGTGGCTACTGCTGCGTACGCGAGTCTCTGTGTTACCGTAACTACAGTGAAGCACCGCAGCCTACATTAACATTACCGTAACACTGTAATAGAGGCACAATTTTTTTTCCCGTTTCCCGACACATCCTTTCCCGGGAATCGAGAAACTGTTTTTATCAGATTTCTCGGGAATCCCGTGTCCCGGGATTAAACTCTAGACTGTATAATTAATGGACGTAGTCTCCGCAACGTCACCCGTCTGTTTCTGAAACCGACTTTTGAAGCCAAACGGTCGGCGCGGCCATATTGGAAATGAGGCGTGCTGTGAGTCTCCACAGTAACAAGCATAGGACGCTCCACAGTCACGTGATCTGAGCTGTGCCTCTGATTGGACGAACTGGTGAGCTTAATATTGTGGAAACTGCTGAATTAGAACAAAGTTCACCCCCCTACAGTGCGTGCCGTTAGTGAAATTAGCGATTCAGACGGGAGACATTCTTTGTACCAGGCTGTAAATGTGATTATTTTGGCCGTGAAGACGGCTTTTTTTGGCTTGGTGTGTTTGTGTGATCACTTCCGGAGCCTCAAGCGGACACTCGAGGAACAGCAGACTTTAGCACTTCAGCATTGCCTCATATTTTCAGACCGGAGGTTGCCACTTGGTTTTATGACACTGCAGAGGAATCCTTGTGCAATGATGCTCCAATCACAGGCAAGCTGTTCTCATTACCGTAACTCTTCAACTATTTGGGCAAGAGAAATAAATTCTGGGTATGACTCTTTTAAGGACAAAGTGAAAAAAAAAAGGTCCAGAGGGCCTGTGTGATAATTGGATGATGAAGGGTTAATAACGCTGAGGGTCCTTCAGGGTTACAGAATAAAAATATGAGCATATAAGTTTGTAACAACAGCAGAAAAACTAAAGAAAACTCTGAAGATTCACAGGGAGTGGATGTTCCCGGCAGAGCCAGCTCCGCCACAGAAAGTTTCTTGGACAGATAAAAAAGTTTGAGCTCTTTC
Organism: Labroides dimidiatus; assembly: GCA_030710495.1. NCBI lineage: Eukaryota > Metazoa > Chordata > Actinopteri > Labriformes > Labridae > Labroides > Labroides dimidiatus. The sequence goes on along the minus strand of CM061146.1, from coordinate 1,435,452 downwards.
TTTGTGTTTTCTTTCGTTATGGTGGTGGGCTGAGTGTGTTATCTTTCATTAGGCCCAGGATTTCTGGTGACAGCCCTGGCTGAGTGTAAAAATGTGAAAACCTTGCAGCTTTATCTCAGGAAAGTAGGATTTCTGAAAGGGCTTTGTGTCCCCAGTATTCTAGCCTGCTCCTTCCTCAGTTTTCAGAGGGATTATCTTTAAGATCCCGAATGCAAAACCAAAACAAAGTCAGATCCAGGCCTACAGCAGCGTCTGATTCCACTTTGCATTGTAAAGATGCGTTTTGCTTAACTTTTCATAAGGTGTGTGCAGAAACGAGCCTTGGGAAGCAGGCTCTTAGTCATGGAGGCAAATGATGCTTCAGAGTCAAAGTGCAGAGCTTTTCTTTCTTTCTGATGGAGGAGGAGTTCAAGAAGAAAAGTAAAGATTAAGGCTGATATTTGTGTGAACCCCGTCCGTGTTTGTGCTGCAGCTCGACGTGCGCGGGCTTGTACCTGTAGGTTGTTTCAGGTCGAGGAGCGAGCAGCCTGGCAGCTCAGGATCAGAGTGTGCAGTTTGTGTTTGTGCACATTCACTCCACGCTTTCCTGTCACGAAACATCCTCCCGTCTGTCTTGGCAACAGAAAACACATGTTGTAAGTATGAGCTCCAGATTAGCTTCAAGCTTCAGAACTTTGGGCGAAGTAAACTTCTCTGGCATTGAGGAGCATTTCGGTTGTTTTGCTTCCCTTCTGGTCAGACTCGTTCGTCGGCAATGAATGACTCTCTCTGATCTGGTGGAGCCAGAGAGCATGTTGCTAAAATAAAACTGGGATGTGTTTTGTGGATGGTTCTCTCTTGTCTGCAAGTTTGAGAGCAAGTGTTTGTGACGGGGCTCCTGTGATCTGTTCTTATTGGAAGTTTTCGCGCTCTGTGTTTCTTTGCGTCTCTGTGCCTCTCAATATGCCTCCAGCTCTCTCTCTCTCTCTCTCTCTCTCTGTTTCTTCTCTCGCTTCCGAAGAAAACAGTCCAAACACGAGTGAGACTTCTTTGAGCTGAGCGTGCTCGGCGTTCTCCGCGCTCTATATGATGCCATCAAAAAAAAAAAATGAGTGGCTGTTTTTGAATCTCGCCTTTCCCCTGGTGCCTTGTCCTTTACTTCTGAAGATTTGATAACACGTCTCTTGAAAGAGCGGCTCAAAGCTGAAATGTTGAAGCTGTCAGGAATTTAAAGCAATTTCCCCCAACTTTGTTACAAGAATGACTTTGAATCAATTAGTTTCTGTTCTTATCAGACGGGACATCAAGGAGGACAGAGGGAGCTAATCTGTTCAAAGCCAAGAAACTTAAAGGGCTAAACACGTCCCCTGCTGCTTCTTCTGACTTTGAACAATATCTCAGATTTGCTGCTGATCTGTGGCTCAGCAGGCAGCGTGTCAAAGTTTGCACACCTACAGTTTCACTTTGTTCATCCACAACAGTCATCTGTACCAAGGCGTGTTCCCACTCTGCATGAAGCTCATGGTGGTTTAGGTTCCTTTAGGCATCCAGCGAAGCTAACAGCATCAGTTTGAAATCGCAGCTCTTGTTTTATCCAGTTTGAGGCTGTTGACTCTGATGTGCTCCTTCTTTAAGACCTCAGCTCAGCTGTTGACACTGTTGACCATCACATTGAATGGACAGACCTGAGAGATGAGCTGGTCTCAGTCAGACTGTTGAAACGCATGTGAACATTTTAGCCAAACCGAATACGGACTGAGCAGAACGCGACTATACTTTATTAATCTCCATGGGGAAATTCAACTTTAACACACACAAACAGCAGAGTGATGGTGCTGCACCCTCAGCGCACACCTGAGGGTTTGGTACTTTGCTCAAAGGCACATCAGCAGTGCTCAGAAACTCATGCTAACACTTCTCCAGCTATCAACACAAGTTCCAATCTTGATCAAGCGGCAACCTCCAGTCTGAAAATATGAGGCAATTCGGAAGCGCTAAAGTCTGCTGTTCCTCGAGTGTCCGCTTGAGGCTCCGGAAGTACCGGAAGTCACAAACACACCAAGACAAAAAAAAAAAAAAAAAAGCCGTTTTCACGGCCAAAATAAGCACATTTACAGCCTGGAACAAAGAATGTCTCCTGTCTGAATCGCTAATTTCGCTAACGGCACGCACTGTACGGGGGGTGATTTATTTTATAATTCAGCAGCTCGCCAGTTCGTCCAATCAGAGGCACAGCTCAGATCACGTGACTGTGGAGCGTCCTATGGTTGTTACTGTGGAGACTCACAGCATGCCTCATTTCCAATATGGCCGCGCCGACCGTTTGGCTTCAAGAGTCCGTTTCAGGAACAGACGGGTGACGTCGTGGAGACTACGTCCATTAATTATACAGACTATGGTCTTGATCCATACCAGGGCTTGAACCAGTGACCCTCCTAATGCCAAGTCAAGTCCCAATGGACTGAGCCACTTCCCCCCAACTGATGCACATGGGTAATGTAGTTGCTATCAGGCTGTGGTTGGACTCGGCAGGTCTTGTAAGCCTCACGTTCAACCAGAAGAGGAAGTAGAATCACTTCCTCTTGACATTAGAACAGCTCAGAGCTCTCTGAGTGTTTGTTGTTTTTTACTGATTTTATCGTATTTATTAGAAGCTGTGCTGATTTTATTGCACTTGTTTTTCTTTTGCTCTCGTTTATTTTTGGAACTCTTCTGACACACTGATATCATCTGATGTTTGCACTTTGGTCTTGCATAGCTAAATGTGGTAAAGCTGCTTTATAAATAAAGATGAGTTTGATTGCAGGTGTTTTTTCGATGAGAATTGAGAATCTTATTTTAAATTAATGCCGACAGTGTAAACTTAGTTAAAGCTTTCTGACTGTGCAGACTTTGACATTAGTTGTGCATATTTTCAACACAAGAAGCGTTAAGATGCTCTTCAGTTCCTTCCCATCGGGTCGTGAAAGGGTTAATGTATGCATGGTGATGAGATTCTGTCACCTTGTCCCTCTCAGACCCTGCTGGAGGAGTGATTATATGCCTACAGGTGTTTTGACTTGACTCTGTAACTCTGCAGAGATATTTTTATGGTTAAGAGTTGTGTGGAGCCACACACACACACACATATACACACACACACACACACAGTACGGTCTGTCAGTTGGACAGCTGTCACAGCAGAAAGAGAGACCTGTGTGGCTCTCAGTCAGCACAGTTCATTTGATGAGGCAGGCTGCTGGACTCTGCTGCCTGCAGCGCTCTCGTTCCAGGTTCAGGTGCTGACGAGGAGCTCGGTCGGGTCAGAACTGTGCTGCTGGCTCAGTCACATTTCACAGGAAAAAGACAAAAAGTGCCAAAGCCAATGTCGGTGACGGTGAGTTGCATTCAGAGTGAATGTTTTGTAACTAGCTGAGCAGGATGTCGACAAGGGAGAAACCCCAGAGTTCAAACTGAAGCCACAGCAGAGGTGAAAAATAGCTGCAGTTCTCTGAGTGTCCACCAGAGGGAAGCTCCAGCTGCAAAAGAAGCCCCAACAGAATCAGAATCAGATTTACTGCCAAGTCGTTTTTACTAGGTGTGGGCGGATTTATTGATACCAACACTGGTATCAGTATTGATCAATACTTGTGTGATAATATCGATACTTCAGTTTCAGTTTCTCTCCTCTCTGTGTGCTCCTCTCACTCACTTCATCCATGTACACTCCTCTCCTCCCCCTCCGCCCCTGTGAGTGTATCCGCTCAGTCGCGTCACTCAGACGTGCACTGCCAGCTGCATGATGGCAGAGAGGATCATCGTTTGGTGTTATTTTACAGCTGAATACCAAAATACTGCAAACTGCGATGATTTCAGAGAACAAATAAGGTTCTGTGACAACATCACAAAGTTACTTTCATCCAGGAACATAAACATCAGTTTTAATGTTTGTTTGTTATTCTTAGTTAATTTCAAAAAGCTGCTTTTCTATGTAAAAAGTATCAATATTGACATCAGCGATACTGGTCCTGTATTTTACTCAGTATCGGATCGATACCAAATTTTGCAGTACACACCACAAATTTTTACATCACATGGAATTTGTTTTGGTCTGTTGTTGCAATAGTTTAAAAAACAACAAATTGCAAAATATAAAAAAATAATGTTGAGAAAAAAGAAAACAAAAGTGTTTGCATGCAAAAGTGAAGAATAAAAACAGAGCGTATACAAATATATACACTAAGAAGAGATGAGATTAAAATATGTACAGAATCAATAACTGTTCATTTGCATTAAACTCTCTGTCAGAACGCTTGTTCAAAGACTAAAACTAAATTAACATTGAAAGCTGTGTGAGTGTGAGTGTGTTGTTGCTGCTTGCAGTGAGGCTTAACTCAAACTCGTGTCTATTCCTTGAGTCAGACATCTGGCAAACCTTCAATAAGCTTCTTGACGCCTCTTCAGAAACCATCCGATGACCTCATTAAAGTCAATCTATGTTTGTTTTTTTCTTTAAATCTATGGAATCGGTATCAGCCTCGGAGAGCATGTAGAGAATATGAGCTACTGAAGGTGTTTCTTTGTTGACGTGTAGTTCTCTACCTTCTAGGCACCGTGCGTTGAGTCTCATTTCAAGTTATGATCCTCTAATCCAGTGGAAATGAGTCATGAGTTCATCAGACCATCATCCATTATTATATTTGTTGCTCTATAGCTCTAATGTTTGGCTCTAATTGGCCTCCTCTGTCCAGACCCAGTAATGCAGCAGTGAGAGCCAGCCCTCACTGTTTGCTTTGGCTCAGTAACAGACAGAGCTGCTGCACCTTCTATTTAAGATGGAAAAATAACATCTAAAAGCAGCGAGTTCCTCAGTTTGTGCTGTTTGTGGAGCTGCGTCTGCAGACTGAGTCATGCACAGCAGCTAAACCCTTGGACTCACTCTGCATCCTTGCTCACATCTTTGGGAAAAGGAGTCCTACTTCCTTTCTGACAGGAAGTTCCTGTACCTGCATGATTAGACTGTTTACGTCCAGCACGCTCTGTAGAAATGCAGTAACAGTATCAATGATGGGAACGTCTCTGTACAGTAGTCTTTATCTCCTCCACACTTCAGATTATGTAAATGACTCTTGCTCATCCTCTCCAGACTCTGAGGCTGTCAGAGCAGATGCTTGTTCTTTATTTATTTGCTCCACTTTCCGGCGTGTTCTCCTGCTGTAATTCCTTGTATAACATTCGCAGCTCTGACTTATTCTTATCTGATTCTCTGCTGCTGCAAACACTTTTCCCCCACAGGGAGCATTAAATTTTAATCTAATTTAGAATTACACTCGCAGCAAACTAATGACAAGAGGATCCCGCTAGTTTGGCTGTAACCTGCTGTAACCTGCTGCGCTGACATAAATCAAACTCACTGCAAACAAGTAACAGCTAACCACAGAGAAACAAGATTATCAAAGGTTTGTTGAGCCCACAGTTCAAAGTAGATTCAGTTACACAAACGCAGAAGTCATGTAAGTTGATTAAATCAGTTATATATAAAGACAAATGTGGTCATTCATCGCCCTGCCCCACATCAGCAGCGTTTGATCAGCAGCTCGAGGCTCCGGTGCTCATTTTTCTCTCAACTGACTGACTTCCTCCTGACGGAGCTCCTACGACCGTGATTGGCTGTCAATCGTTCTGAGACGAATGACACTTAAACTATGATTGGCTGGAAACGTCACATGATATAAGATGCATTTAGGGTTTACGGATAAATCCGTCAGACTGGGGTAGATCTGGAACAACCACAGGAAATTGTCAAATTATCGCACATTTAGCCTTTTTTGGAGTTATTGATCGTACATCGTACAGAGGGCTAAATTATCGTACAAATACGATAATTATCGTACGTCTGGTCTCCTGAAGAAATACTGCATGACTCAAACATCTTTTCTCCGGCTATATTTACGTTAGCGCTCAAGGTAATGTCACGTCGATGTCAGCCTTTCTACTAAAAACTCCAGCTTGCTGTTTACCCGGCAACAGTGGTCACGGCGTTTCAGAAATATTTGAATTATGCTTCATTTCGAATATGTGTGAGTATCACAAGAAAGTAAAATTTAAAAAAATAAATAAATAAAATAAAAATAACAAAAAAACATTTGAGCATGGATCAGTGCCTGTGTTTATGAACCAGTTTTGTGAGTCTCCTTTAGCACTTTTAGCACTTAGTTTTTAATTATACTCTGTAATATATTCTTGTTTTGTTTGTTTTCGCGACTTACTTTAGCATTTTACCTTCAAATTTGATTTTTAAAGTATTGTCTGTTAAAATTATTCCATTATTGTAATGTATTTATGTACTGACGTGTGCTGCTGACCTCTTGGCCAGGTCATCCTTGCAAAAGAGATCTCAATGGGTTTTCTTACCTGGTTAAATAAATAAAATAAATAAAAAAAATGTGAAAAAAAAGAAACAAAGTTAATAATAGAAACCCAACATGTCCGAAAAAGAGTAGGAGTATTTCACTCTGGAGGATGTTTTAAAAAAAAGAAAAAAATGTTACAGATCAGCTAAAACGCCGTTTCCATGTAAACGAGAGGCTGAAACGCAACAATCCACCCGTTTCCTCAGAAGCTTATGGGTGATGACTCCTCCCGGCTGTTAACAACTTCCTGTTGCTTAGCAACGATATGGCTGACCGCTGCCGGCAAGCTAGCTCAAAACAACCGGTGTGAAAACATTAATGTTCGACAGCGTACATCCAAACTATGACTCCACCTCCGATCTTTGTTCATTTTGTCGCTTTCTTGCTTTTAAATGTCGGTTATTAGAGCGAGTGTGACAGCTTTTTGGTCTCCATGGCAACGTAAACAGAAGGTCAGCAACACCGGCAACCACTATGAACCATAGGAAGTCAGGAATAAGGGTGACACTTTTGCATTCCATCCTAAAACTGTTGTCGTGTAAACGGGGCCTCATTTATAAGGCCGACATAAAAGAACTCGTCCGTCAAAGCTCGTCGAGCCCTGAGTTCATTCATCGTCTGTTTCATCTTGAGAAACTGTTCATTTCCCAGTGAAAATCAGCTGATTAATCAAAAATAGAAAATGAGATGATTCACGAGGACTTTTTTCTCGTGGACTTCTACATGATCAGTCGTCACTCTGTCGCCCCCTGCTGGTCATCAGAGAAAACCCAGCTCAGTCATTCCGCCTTAAACCTTAGAGGCTTCCTGTCCTTTTATAGTGGTCTATTTTTCTACTCTAAAAGAGTTTTCAGAGATTTAACTAAGTGGATTAATTATCACTTACTCTGATGTAATTTACAGATTAAATTCAGGCTCTTAGAGTGAAGTCTTACATATTATCCGCTCTCTTATGTGCTTTTTGTGATTGTTCTTGCTCTGCAGGGCTCCTGCTGAAGACGTGGTGGGATGGGGGGAGTCTCTGGAGCAGCTCCTGGAGTGTAAAAGTAAGCAAACATCAGGATTTACCCGCCTGACCCTGGTCAAACGTTCCCTCCTCAGGTTTTCGCTCTCTCTTTTTAAACCTTCGCTCTTCTCTGCGTTTCATCCTGAGCTGGCTTCGGGCTTCTTTTGGAGGATCAGGGATATATTCTCCTTTCAACTTCATCAAATTCATCCAGAGATATATTTAAGGAGGATGACACTGTGCAGAGATAAGAGGCTTGATCCGAGCAGCCGGTGTAGATGTGGTGATTCCAGCTCGCTCTCTTGTTCGTTTATAAAGTCAGCGCTCACCTGACTCTCACCTGACTGTATCCTCAGCCTCCTTTTGAAAATGACTAAAGGGGGCAGACGCTTCTCTCTCTGTCTCCCTCTGTCTCTCTCTGACGTGTCTCTTCTCTCATTACCTCCCTGGAATGAATTCATCTCATCTGTAATATTTCAGCTTCTTGTCTCCTGTGTCAAGATTAACCGTCCACCGGATGATGAATCTTCTCTATCAAAGCAGTCGCCGTTTCTCTTTGATGAAACGCACCGACACGTGTGACAAATCAATAAACAGACGCAACAAAAACACACAGCCAGCCTCTTCCAACCTGTGCCTGTCACACACCTTTACATGCTGGTGGTTTTAAAGACTGGGACAGGCTCAGGTATGGACAGGGGATGATTCATGGAGCGGCCCCTGGACTCACTGTTTCCCGTCAGGTTTATGCAAAGCAATCTGTGTGAATAACGCGGATGCTGGCGGTTAGCTGTTTGCTCCCTGAAGACTTCGCTGAGGATTCTACACCTGCGCTGGATTCACAGCCTCATGAATACTCCAGCAACAAAGGTAATGGGTGTGAGGAGAAGATAACAGGAAGTGTAGCAGCGTGCAATTATAAGATGCTGAGGCGCTGCACGTTGGGATGCAGCGTTTGGTTTTGAAGGGGTTTGAAGTTAAAAGAGCCTCAAGACATCCAGCACAATACCAGCGTCGCTTTCTTCACCGACGTCTTTCAGCCAATGAGGACGACGACGACGAGGAAGAGAGAATGTGAGTCAGAGATAGCAAAGCAGCTTAACCTTCGGCTTTCAGTTCCCTCCTCAAACGCTTCATTATGTTCTTTTAAAGAGCAGGTTGGTTTTAATATCATGTCCCCAGGTACACTAATGTGTTGTTTTCCTGCTCTAAGAAGACCCTGATCCTGGTGCTTTACTGTAACAAGGTCTCTGTCAACAAGCACAAGGTTGTAAATCTTCTAAGTGGAGACAGCGTGGAGGAAATACTGATGAGGCCGGTTGTTCCTGGCAGAAAATCTCCCTGGATGATCTGAGCTTTCCATGAACGTTCAGCCTCATCTCCTGGTCGTCCTGATGGAGTCGTCCTGATGGAGCCGTCCATCCACTCGGTTATATCTGCTTTTAGATTCCGTGAAGATCATCGATCTGCATTTAAAAGACGATTTTAATCCAGTTTTAACCAAATGTTATGATATTAACAGACTGTATCATCAAAATGACTCAGAGTTTCCAACCTTTGTTTTCAACTCGACACATTTCCATCGAGTCACACCAAAGTCCAGCAGCTCTTAAAGGGTTAAAAGAGGTAACTTTAACCAGGTGTTTGAGGTAAATAGAGATGTTTAATAAAGTAATACCGGGATGTTTTTACAAACACATTTCTCAGTTCAGTCTGTGACGGTTTTGTTAATGGAATATTATTATTTTATTGTGGTCAATTATTTCTGGGGTGCCAGCCAGGTTTATCCTGACAATAAGTCAGTTCGGAGTCAGTTTTTCTTTTTCGTAAAACAAAAACCATCACACAAGGTGTACAAGCATTAAACTTGCAACCTTTAAATTGACAGAAGGAAAGAGGATGGAATGTAACCAAAAAAAAAAAAAAAAAACGCTTCTGTTTCGTTATCAAGACAAAAAAAAAAAATAAATGTATTGATTGTATAAATCCCACATGAAATTCAAACAGAAATCTCTTATCAGAGGGAAGAACCGGAAATTAAAACAAAACAAAACAAAATACAATTTTTTACCTCATCAGGTTCTTTTTTTTAAAAAAAATTCAGTTCAATCGAAAAAACAAACAAACACCACCACCCACCATTTTCTCATCAGGTTTTTTTTTTTTTTTTTTAGAAATGTTCAGTTCAGTCTTTTCTTTTTTCTTCTTAATTCAAACGCAAATTAGTTCAGGTTTTCCCACAAGGTTCAGTCATAACGTCATTCTTGAGTTCAAGATCGGTGAGGATACAGAAAGAGGGAAGAGAGGGAAAAAAAAACACACAAACCAAACCCAAACGATCGTACTCACAGCTGAGGAGCCAATCAAAGAGCAACGTCAGCTGTCAGTCAGTCTGTCAGTCAGTCTGTCAGTTAGTCTGTCAGTCAGTCTGTCAGTCTGTCAGTCAGTCTGTCAGTCAGTCTGTCAGTCTGTCAGTCAGTCAGTCAGTCTGTCAGTCAGTCAGTCAGTCTGTCAGTCAGTCTGTCAGTCAGTCTGTCAGTCAGTCTGTCAGTCTGTCAGTCAGTCTGTCAGTCTGTCAGTCAGTCTGTCAGTCAGTCTGTCAGTCTGTCAGTCAGTCTGTCAGTCTGTCAGTCAGTCTGTCAGTCTGTCAGTCAGTCTGTCAGTCAGTCTGTCAGTCAGTCTGTCAGTCTGTCAGTCAGTCTGTCAGTCTGTCAGTCAGTCTGTCAGTCAGTCTGTCAGTCTGTCAGTCAGTCTGTCAGTCAGTCAGTCAGTCAGTCACGGTCGCTCCTCCTGGTTAAAGATAATCCATGAAGATCCGTAAATCCACATTGCATCCAGCCAATTTCGGATCCAAAAGACATCACCGCGGGAAAACAAACTTTTCTTGTAATTGACAAAAAAAAACGGGAAACGCCACCAACCGCGAGGTGCCGGACAGTCGTAGCCAGCTTCACCTTCTGCCACACCGAACTCTTGGCCCACCTTGATGACGTTGAGGACACCATAAAAAGATGTGTCTCGGAGAAAAACGCCAGGAGGGAAAACAGCGAGGTATGAAATGGCTCGTTACAAGTCCCTCCCTGACTGTCAGACTGTTTACCTAAAACGTGAGTTTCAGCAGTGGGACCTGTGGTTCCATGTGTGGGCCACCAACCTCCAGTCCCGTGCCCCTCCCAGCTGACCTTGGTTTTCACTTCTTGCAGCATTTGTGGGCTGTGTCCCCCCCCCCCAGTAGATCGACTGTGCCCCCCCACTTCACAAGGGCAAGACCAGGAAAAAAAATAATATTAAAGTCCTAGAATTCTTTTTTTTAATATATATTTACAAAAAATTGAGGTTTGAGGTCGAAAGAGAGTTTTTCAGCTGTCAGAAAACAGCGCAAAATGAAGAAAACTGGACAATCCAGTACGTTCTATCAAAATATCACGCACATCTGGCTGCAATGCCGAGCGTGCTGACCGCTCTAACGCCTCAAATACACCGGGTGCGTCTGCGTTGCAGCTCCGCTGCACTGCGTGTTGACTGCGTTTGTCAACTTACACCGGCTGCGTCGCGAGTCCGGCAAGCCGCAGAGCTGGAGTCGCGAGACCGCGGACTTCTCGCGGTAATTCACGATCCCGTGAGAATGTTGAAGCAAACAGTAATACTAAAATACTGTACGGTGCACTACTCACCATTCACTCCCAAAACACTTGAAACACTCTTCCATGCCATTTCCTTTTTGAGATTATCTTTATAAAAAGGATGTGTTGGGTCATAAATTATTCTGTGGTTTTCCACCTCAATGATAAGCTTCTCCTCCTCCATGTTTTTCACTGTTTCCCCTGGGTTAACTCTGACCTGTTGACTACTCGCGTATCTCTGCTCATTGTGAAGAGCTGCTATTGTAATCAAGCTAAATACGATCTAGTTTAGACACGGTTTGTTTTATTTTGAAAGTCTCATGCTCTTTTTATGTAGTTTCCGTGCACTACTTCCTGTCCCGCTCGATCTTCTCTACTCTGAATTTATGCGTCACAGCTCCGTCATCCGGCAAAAATAGGATGGCTGCGGATTAGCTGCGACCTGTCGGACCAGAGACGCAGCTGAACCGCAACGGAACGGATCCAGTGTAAGTTGACACATTGACTTGAATGGATTTTAAACTGATCCGGCGCCTTGACGGAGCGGAGCTGCAACGCAGACGCAACCGGTGTATTTCAGCCGTAAGACATGCCCTTACATTCGGAGCCTCCACTGCCATGTGTGAGAGAAACATCTTCTCCGATAACAGACGTGCCGCGCTCCACAGGAGGAAGGCCCAGCTGGTCAGCTCGCCTTTGAAAGAGACTTAACACACAAATGTACAACGGAGTGGAAGGACTCTGTTCTGAGGAGGTTTAGCAGCAACACTCGCCGCCTCCAGCTGTTTTAGAGGAACCTCTAATGTTCTGTTACCGTTTGGGTTTCGTTGTTAACGTAAACGTTTCGTGTTTAATCGCTGTTTAATGTGTTTAATATTGGTGCGCTAAAGCGCATAGTTGTGTGCACACCGGAGGGAGAGGAGAGAGAGAGATGCGTGACTCTTAGCTGTGGTTTAGTGCCTTCTTGTTGGAGTAAATTTGAACTTTGTACAATCTGTTGAGTGATTCTTGATGTGTGTTTAAATGGCGATCATAGACAGAGCTATACAGAATAAATCCAGTCATGATCAAGACTTTGTGCCCCCCCTGCTGTTCTCTTGATGCCCCTCCCCCCTTGAATTTTGTCTGACGCCGACTCTGTGCTGGAGGTCAGCAACAAACAAAGGTTTCCTTAACGGTCTGAATAAAACAAAGGACAGAAACCCAAAACTAAGGGTGAAACAAAGGACAAGAGCCAGGGGTCGGAGCCGTTTTAACTCACACGACGTCTGACTTTAACAAGCACACAAACTTCTACAGTGGACCAAGTCGAGCGCCGAGCACAGACGAAGGTTGGGGTAACAGTTCACATTAAATCCAATCATCACTGACGGAAACTTCCGGCAGCCTTTTGAAGATTACAGACGCCGAGCTGCCAACCCCGATTGGTCCGCTCGGCCACCAAATGCCCCAATCGTCCATTTCCAAATTTCAACATGTTGAAATATATTTTTCCACAAGTGAAAACATCGAAAACAGTTTAAAACATTAAACTGTTTTAAATGTTTAAAGGGTTTACCGTATTCTTTGACCCGACAGTTATACTGAAGTAAAAATCATCAGATAAGATCCGAGTCTCTGCCTTTCACGACTTTGGGGACGACGATTTTCAAGAAGTGAAATAAGATGAAGAGCTGATCTTTATCCTGTTAAGGTTGAATCCTACTCGCCCAAATCTTCTTGGTGAGATTTGCTCTGTTTGCATATTTCCACCGTCAGCGAATCTGCACTCTTTACAGAATATTTAAAAATCGAGCCTGATGATTAAAAAGTCATTTACATTAATTCAAACGCTGCTTTGTTTGGGTTCACTGGTGTTATTGTATCTGTCAGGGACGTCTTCCTCTGGCGTCTAAAGGAGGACTGAAGCAGAACCAGGTCCTTTAAAAACCCTTTCACTGAGCGTCTCTTTGACTCCGTCAAGGTTTCAGAATGTTTCTGCTTCTTTGTGCACAGCCGGCCAGCTGGTGTTCGAGGACTTCTTGAGGACAGAATACAGCGAAGAGAACCTTCTATTCTGGCTGGCCTGCCAGGAATACAAGAAAATCACCAACCAGGCAGAGATGACGCTCGCCGCCAAAAGGATCTACACAGAGTTCGTCCAAGTTGATGCACCGAGACAGGTACGGCTTTTGTAAAGTGGGGCACGAATGATGTCAGACCTGCGTATCGTCAAATCAGCTTCAACTGCTGGCTTGTTCCCTATCGCTGTCACTCCTGCACGCTTTCATTCATACAAAGACGTTTGAAGGCCACTTTTTCTCCTCTCTCCTGGTCTGTGCTGCAGATTTTTTTTTCTCTCTTCAGTCATCTCTAACTTTCTGAGCAGGATGCACGAGGATGTAAAAATATCTCTAAACAGAAAGGAGTCACGAGTGAAATAAAAGTTGCTGTTTTTCTGAACACAGATAAACATCGACTGCGTGACCAGAGAGGAAATCAGAGAAAATCTCTCCAAGCCGGAGCCGAATTGTTTCGACAGGGCGCGGAGACTGATATACGCTCTGATGGAAAACGACTGTTATCCGCGATTCCTCAAGTCCGAAATCTACCGAGCTCTCCTGGAACGGCAATGAAAGCGGCGTGGAGGGAGAGACGCCGGCCTGACGTCTCCCCGAGTGATTGATTCTGCCCTTCAGCCGACTCTCCTCAGGAGCTCGCTTTAAACAAAGAAAGGCGAGACTTTCTGTGGAAGGAGAAATGGAGAGAGTTGCGGAGCCGTAGGTGAGGAGACTGACAGGATGGAGGAGCAAAACATGATCTAAATTATGTATTCAGTCGCTTTTGAAGTCTTGGTTTTGTTTGGATTGCTTTGTGTTGCATGAAAAAAAAAAAAGGCTGTAATTCAGAAAAAGACTGGAAAAGAAAAAGACTCTGAAGGTTGAGGCTCATGTGAAAGATGAGGAAGTGGGTAAGCAGAGAAAACAAGTTTCACTGAGCTCATTTTGAGGAGTTCAGTGACAGAGTTCTACCTGCTGTTTGTCCTTAAAGAGAAGCTGATGACGGCTTTCCTTTCAGCTTAAACGAAGTGTGATTACATTCAACCCTCTGCGTCTATTTAACAACAACAAACATGAGTCTGAGCCGACAGAGAGGAACCACGGGCCGGAAACCTGTTTGCATTTCTTGAGTCATCGATTATTTGCTGTGTATTTAGTCTGCGTGCAGCCACCCATGTAATTATGTTTTTGTTTGAAAAATCTCACATTAAACTGCATCACCTGCAACGTTAAGCCTCTCACACTCCTCACACACACACTCTGAATCACGTCGTTTCACAGCACTGACATGTTTTACCTGATTTTTGAGCTTTAGCCTGTCTGAGCTGTGATTGGTCAGGTCCCAAGCCAATCACAGGGCTAACATACAAAGTAGGGATGAGCGAGTACACCATTATCTGTATCTGTATCTGTATCTGTTTACCCATCCATATTATCCATATCTGTATCCGTACTCGTATGGGCGGGGCCTAAACAGGAAGTGGGTGTGTTTTGTCTGGAAATGGGCGGGGCCTAAACCGAACTTTATTTTAAGTCTGAAACTGGCTTTTTTTTTTTTTTTTTTTTTTTAAAGCTTTTGTGTGATCAGCTATGTATTATGTACAACTGGTAAAATGTGTATGTAGTGGTGTGAAAGACTGTCTCTTTATTTATGATCTGTGTAAATTTAAGAGGTGATTTGTGCAAACATTCAGTGGCAAAAAACTAATCGCCTTCAAATGCGTTGTGTGTACGTTGCAAAACAGTTAATCAAGTAACATTAAATATAAAAAAAGAACTAAAGAGATGCGAGACAACGAAAACCTTAAAAAACGGTCCTGAATTGAAGCAAGAGGCCCTGACCAGCGCGACACGAGCCGTTTTCAGCCCCGTCTTGTCACATGCATCGCGTATGACAGGAAATAAGTTGAAGAAGTAACTTTAAATACCAAACAAACCTCAACAGAGACGAGCAGAAGAAAACTGAGTGAGTAGTACAGAGATTAGAGCAACGTAAACTACAGTCAACTCAAGCAAGCAAGAGAAGTAGTCGCTGTCACTCGCTGCCTGTCTGTGTGTGTGTGAAAGAGGAGAGCAGGCACCTCCTCGCTGCAGCATGTGGGTGCAGGGAGGGGTGTGTGCTGTGTGTGACTGGCCAATCACAGAGCAGGAAGAGTGAAGACAGTAGTTGTTGCTACCCAATGAGGATTCTTTTAGCACAGATACGAATAATCCTAAAAAAAACTGGTGTTGTGCTCGGACTCGGCAAAAATGCATTATCCGTAACAAGTACTCGTTTGAAACGAATATCCGGCTCATCCCTAATACAAAGACAAAAAAACATCCCTGCACACACTCACAACCTGAAGAGGAGGTTTTTAGACACACATGCCTCTGAGGACTCAAACCAGCAACCTTCTGACAACTTCAGCTTCATAATCAGCAGGACGAAGCAAACGTTTCAGCTTCTCTCAGAGCTGTTTGGGTCGCTGAGTGGATTTCTGAGTGATCAGCAGTCCGCTCTTGTTCCAGGACCTGCCTCGCTTTGGTAAGTTGAGCGATGGTATTGATCAGAGAAGGCCTCGAGCTGTTTCCACTCTCTCCTTACATCAAATCTTGCTGCAAATCTTTTAAAGCTGAGATTCAGAATATTTTTCAGACGTGGTTTTTAAACAGACCCTGGAGTCATTTCTTCTGTTTTATGTTAATGATTTAAAATTATTCCAGGCTGTGTTGCAGAGATGAGTGGAGGCTTTAACAGCTAAATCAATGACATTAAGGAGTAATATGCATCGTTCTGACTCCCCCCCTCCTCCTCCCTCGTTCGTTTGGGTCCTCCAGTTTATCGCCTCCTGCACACATCTGTTGGAGAGCTGCAGCCTGTGTTTGTGCCACAGATGCTGGCGGTGAAATCTGCATATTTTCTGACTTGACCTCACATCAGAGCTGAATCCAAACCTGGAGCTGCGGCGGCGGACACAGAGGTCACGTCACCTCTCACACTGAATCAGAGAGTTTTGTTTCATCATACGAATCATTAAGTGAACATGTTGAGAGCGAACACTGTGCAGGTCGGACCTGTGAGGAGCTCAGGGGGAAAGATGTGACTCGTCTCAGAGACCTGTTTACTGTTGGTTCACGGTTTGGGCTGCACACGCATGTTAGCAACAGACTGATTAAAAATTAATTAAAAGAGCAAAAAATAATAATTATAAAATAAAAATAAAAGAAAGTAAAATGGCAAAAAAAGAAGGGTAAAAGTCACCATGCAGAATGCAGAGGTGTTAAAGAAAAATGGTATTAAAATGATTTGTTTTTGCTGTAAAAAGGTGAGTCTTCAACCTGGATTTAAAGGAGCTGAGAGTTTCTGCAGACCTGATATTTTCTGGAAGTTTGTTCCAGATACTTGGAGCATAAAAGCCGAACGCTGCTTCTCCATGTTTGCTTCTAACTCTTGGGATTGAAAGTCGACCTGATCCAGATGACAGGCCACACGAGGAGGAGGAGGAGGTGAACCTCCAAAATCTACAAGTTCTACCTTAAAAACTTCACTTTAAAGAACGATTACGCGAAACTTTTCACTGCAAAATTACAGTAATGTTCTGATGAATCTGCTGCCAGATATTCACTATAATTTTACAGAAAACAGTGAATAATAAAAATAATTAAATTATCATATAGCACCTTTAAAAATGCAGTTACAAAGTGCTTTTAGATTAAAGGTAAAAAAAAAAATGCTCACAGGCATCAAAAACATGGAGAAACATTTAAAGCTTGGACTGAGCTGTTAAGTGTTTAAAATATGAAACTTTCAGGTAATTTTTTTTTTATTAACCCTTTAACTTTGACTTTTTTTAACCCTTCACGTTCCACCAAAAAAAAAAAAAAATAAGTGAGTTATTTTTTATATTTTTCATGTTTTTAAGGCACTAAGATCAGAAACTGCAAAATTCAGAAAAATTATTTTAAGCTGCAGAGACGATCAGTCGGGTTTCACTCAGTTCAGCACATTTTCACTGAAATATGATGAATCCAAAAATGCTCTGACAGACGGTTGAGCTGCAAGTCAGAGGGTTTAAAAATAAATAAAACATCAAAATATTGAGCTCATAAAACAATAAGATGGTGAACAGAGTGCACGATTAAAACTTCTAACACATTCATACTCATTCACACACCACTGAACAACAGTGGGAGCAACTTTGGGGTTCAGTGTCTTGCTCAAGGACACTTCAACATGTGACTGCAGGAGCTGGGAATCGAACCCCCAACCTTCTGATTGAGAGGCATCAACTCTACCACTGTTTCACAGTCGCCCACAGTTGACAGATTAAAAACAGGCCTTTCTTAAAACTGAGTCTGCTGAACATTTTCAGTATCTCTGCTGCTCAGTAGAAAAACAGTAACTTACTGTCTTTCAAATGTGTCGTAACTCGCTGGAAAAACATGATAATAAATCATGGAGGGGAGGTGGCAGCAGACGGACGTAAGTCTTGTGTTTGTAGATATCTGATAACGATGAGTTCAAGTTGTACTCGGAAGTCGGGATTTATGATTTCTGAGTGAGGAATTAAAATAAAACGTTCCCCGAGGTCTGTGGGGGACTCGGCGATCCTCACCACCCCCATGTAGACAATCAAAGATGGCTGCCAGCAGTGTAAACAGTCAGTGAGCTCTGGTAATATTCTGTTTCAGAAATATGAGTAGAGATGTTCCTGGTTTGCAGTGCTATTTACGTTCTTCATGCGGTATGTGCAAACTACAACGCAGGGCATGCTAACAACGGCTAACAACGGCTAAAAACAATAGCCCGGTAGATTAGCAGACTGTTTCCAGAGAGAAGGGATAAAAATGGTGCATGGTAAAACTCTGTTTTCAGCACTTTAAGAATAATAAAGAAAATGCTCATCATGAGAAAGAACATGAAGTTTTTCTACTTTGCTTTTTTCAGAAGAGTTCAAACAATGTTTGAAGTTTCTGCAGACAAAATGAACTTTTGTTTCTCGCTCTCCTTACAGCATCGTGTTGTTCTTGATAAAAACACAAGGCGGTGACATTTCTTGACCTCCCTTCTTGAGCTTGATGCCCTCCTGTTTTTGTCCTGTTGACCTTGTGTGTTTGTTTGCATGAAAGCTTTCAGAGCGTCTGCGTCTGCAGAGTGTGGAGCCAGCAGTTCTGCAGAGAACCACCTGATTGGAGGTCCAGCATTATCTGATTGTATTTCTGGCCCTGCTGGAAGTCAGCATGGGCTTAATCCTCAGGAGAGATGGGAGGGATAGGAAAGGGTTCGGCTGGGGTCAGAAAGTGGAAAGCGAAAATCAGGAATGTGTAATTAGAAGGAGGAAGTTCAGAGGCGGGAAAAGTAAAGCTGGGAGAAGAAGCAACGAAAGGCAGTAATGAGAAAAAGAGGAAAGAGGAGGAACAAGATGAAGGCTGAGGGAGGTGAGGGGATTAGGAGAGGTACAAAGGAGAGGACGGGAGGAAGGCAAGCTGGAAGTGTTTGAAGAGAGAAGCGCCAATGAACTGGTAGAAGGAGGAAGGATGGATGAACGCGTGGGAGCGAGGACGAGCTCGGGGGGCAGCGAGGCCTCAGCAGGTCACCGTAATGTGAGCAGCAGAGGCTGAGATAATACCCCAGGGCTTCGGGTTTGGGGAGACGTGAGTCGCTAAGTCCACAGTGGGTGGGAGATAAGGCAACCGTGTCTCTGCTGGCAGAAACCGACTCTTCTCTCCTCTCAACATTGTCTCAATGCAGAAACTCCCTCAGATTAACTCCAGGCTTTCAGAGCTTTACAGGAGGAGTGAAGGAAGAGCGTTTCTCCCTCTTCTATCTTAAAATCAAAGGAGCCAGCAGCGCTTCTCTTCCAGCGTGTTTGTCAGAGACTGCAAAAAAAACCCTACAGCCATGCATGATTATTCTCCAGTAAATATCCCATAATTCTGCCACCAGATAGTCTGGACTAAGATGCAAAGTGGTTATCGCACAGAATAAAAACTTATCTCCATGGCAGCAGGTTGGGCTAAATCCTACAAACAGCTCACAAAGGCAGAATTTCAGGAAGTGGCTCAACTTTTGACGCCTGAAGACCAGTTTTTCTCAGACTGAGCAGCGTCGACCAATCAGGGCAGAAAACGACCGACACATCAGCCAAACGCAACACATGAGTCAGCAATAATCGGAAACTAATTTAGCTTCCTATTAAACAGAAATCTGCATGTTGGCAGGAACAATCCAGAGCGGCGACGGCTCCAGAAATGGGGGTCAGGACCCTCTGAGGGGGTCACACCATGCCCTTCAAAATAAAAGATGGAATTTTAAATTATTCAAAACTGCATGTCAGTGATTAAAATTTTGAATAAATCCATGCAAATGAAAAACACAAATAAATTAAATTCTGTTATGGCTCCTGGGCTTGTTTTTTTTCTGTCTTGTTCCCTTTTTCTGTTTCAGGTTTGGGCTGTTAGGTCTTGTGCACTGTGAGAATTTTTTAACCTCCACGGGGGGAAACTGGGGGTCACCGCTCTCTGATCTGATGTTTTGGAGGTCACGGCCTGAACAGGTTTGGAGCTCCTGATGAACAGCACGTTGTCTTAACTCAGACTCTTTCCATTTTCCATTCCCAGACAGAACAAAAAGACCAGGACACCAAAACACAGACACATCAGGACATCTGCTGTACGCAAGACGAGAACAGACACGGAATTTTATTTTGTTAATATTCACTCTCGACATATTAAAGATTGATCTCTTGTGATAAGAACTAATTAAAAATGTGTTTGGTTTGATTTCAACCAACCAGAGCTGCCATGAACGGCCTCCACTTACACTTTGTTTACGTTAGCGGCTAACAGTTAGCAGCTAAGAGGCTAACCCAAAGCAACATTAAATGAAATAAACATATAATTATGTCTCACATTACATTACAAAGTAGAGGTTAGCCTACATTCATGATACGTTAGCTTAGCTGAAGCAGCCAGATAGATTTGTTTGTCAGCCTCTCAGCTGCTAACCGTTAGCCCCTAAAGTAAAACGATCTTTGTTATGTCGAGATAACAAAGTAATGTCATCCATGTCCGTTTCCGTCGTCTGTAATTTAATAGGTATTGAATTACTATTATGAACAGGCAGATCTATAGAGTGAGGCTATTTGAAGAAGTCCTCACAGGACCTTTAAGAAACTTTGAAAGCCCATTGGTTATCTGTTTCTGTGACGAGGAAGCTCCACAGAACGTCCTGAAAAGATCAGGTGTCAATCAGGAGAAAGTGCTGAAACTGGTTAATTATTGGAGTCACTGATCAAGAGATCCAAAGATCCACCTGTTCCTGCTCTGAAGGCTCAAACCTGCTGCTTCTGTCTGCTCTGGATGGAAATGAACTCAGATCAACACAGCAGTGACTCCACGCGTCGCCTCAGGCTCAGTGAAATTACATTTTTCATTATTTAAACACACTGTATAGACCGGACCAGGACCCATCTAATCTAAATAATTAGATTCAACCATAATTACCAACCTGCTTGTGAAATGTCTTTAGCCTTTTACAAACTGAGTTTTTTAAATTGATTCTGCCAAAATTTTAATTTGCAAACAGCAGCAGAAACCAGGCGGTGGCGCCGGACGCTGATTAGCAGGATTAAACTCAGTGACCTCCCTCACTGAGGTAACTCCTGCTCACTCACAGCCCTGTGTGTGAGTAAGTGAGTGTGTGTGTGTGTGTGACAGAAAGTCTGTTATTGTTTAAAACTCAAACTGAATCTTAACTCCTGCTACAACAACAACCATTATGAGCACTGAGGCCATTTCTAATGGTGTAACCATCAGCTGTAGAAGCTAAACTAACACTTTAAAGAGCAGCAGAGCAGAACAATTAATGTTTAATCAGTTTAAATAGTTATGTTGGTACAAAGTAATTAAATGTTGCATTAGTTAATATCTAAAGGAGCCTGGACCTCCTCTCTGTGTCGCTCTGTTTACAGACCAATCAGCAGCTCACCTGTGGGGGTTAAAGCAGGTTTAGGCTTTACCTAAAGCTAAACTGAGGTCGGATGGTACCTGATGGGTTAACCAATCACATTACCATAACATTACATTACAGTGAGTTTCCATGAGGACTTTTTATTTTTATAAACAGGCAAAAAATAAAATGAGGAGACTTTCCCTCATAACACAGATATTAAAAAAAAAACAAAAAAAAACAAATCATGAAATAAAAGTTAAATTTTGAGATGAATTCAAATTGTGAGACAAAAAAAGGTAGAATTATGAGATAGAAAAAAAATGAATTTACATAAAAATGTTGAAATTATGACAATTAATTGAAAGTACGATATAAAGTTTGATTTATGAGATTAAATTAAATTAAATAAATATTTGAATTCTGAGATAATACAAGGTTCAATTTTGAGATAAATTTGAGAAAAAAAAGGAGATAAAAAAGTAAAAATTATGAGATGACAGGTTGAAGCTATGAGGTCATTTTAATTTGGTCATCTCTGAAGCTACACACAGGTAAACAGCGCTTCACTTTTCCTGTATTATTTTATATCACCGCCTCATTCCACAATAGAATTAATTCATAAATTATAAGACAATGTGATTTTTTAAAAAAAATTATTATCATTTTTAATTTTTACAAATTTATTTTGTAAAAAAAAATTAGGATTTTTTTTTTTCATTTTGAAATGAGGCTGTAACATAAGAAAATGTGGAGCGTTTGAAGCGCTGTGAGAACTTTCCGGAAGCACTGTACGGCCTTTTATGATGTCAGCCAGGTCACCGTTTTAAAAGAGATCCTGATCTCTGTGGGTAAAGTGGTTAAATTAAAGGTAAATAAATAATAGAAATGATGATAAACCCAGTTGAATTTCTGAGCTAAGAAGTATTACTCGTATCATAAAAGTAATTCGGGCAGGAATCCCTGTTTTGATTTGTTTTATGTCTTTTTTTTGTTTGTTTGTTTGTTTTGTTTTTTTTGTGGAAGGAGGTTGAAATCTGAGGATAACAGCTGCTGAATATGTCGAGAAAATAACACAACAAACAAACTTTTTGGTTTGTGAAGCTCTTGTGTGACCTGAAAAGTTCTCACTCCATACGTGCTCTCAGTTCAGTTCAGATCATGTGAAACAGGCACACAGGTGAGGCCTTCAGGGCCTCTAATGAACTGAGGCTCAGGGTGTGTGAATTCAAGCTGCCCTCAGCTGAACCTGAAACACACATGGAACCATGAATCATCTCTTTACACCAGTGTGCAGATGTGACCACTAGATGGAGTCAAAAGCCTGAATGAATGAACAGTGACAGCACTACAGGAGAGCTGACAGCAGACCAAAGGGTCAAAGTTCAACATGTTTCTGAGACACAGAGGAATAATTAACAGGATACATTCTGTAAACTTCCTGCTTTTTATCTTTAATCAACATTTTCTGTAATTACAGTAATTAAAGAACGATTAGTGTGATGATTATAATTCATGACTTCAGATTCACCCTGTTTTATGATTAGAAGGATCAACACTCAACACATTTGTTCTAAGAGTGAAATGTGGTCAGAACACAGAGAGAAATTCCTGCTGACAAACAGGAGCAGGGACGGGTCAGAGGTCGAGTGCAGCTGTGGAGCAGGGACTTTTCAAACAGGGGACAGAGAGTGATTTCATAGGAACCTGTCAGTCTGACTTCCCCTGAATCTGACCCGTCCTCGTGTCCCTTGTCTGCTGAAGCTGTTTCACTTCCACACACACACACACACACACACTTCTGCTGAAACACTCACAGCACTGGTCCCCTTCACTGAAGATGAGATCACACGTATGAAGGTGGTGGATTTAAGGCTCGCTCGTGCAGCAGCAGCTGATTGTTTTTATCATGTTCTGTAGTTTTGAAGATGCGTCTCCTCTAATGAAGATGGCGTCTGCTCACAGAGATATAAGGAACCAACAAACACCTCTACCTGCTCTGTGAACCTGAACGTTAACAGAAACCAGCGTTTTGCATCATGATTAACTTTGAACGACCGTTTGATCCTGTTCATCCTCGCTCTGGTTTGAGTTATTGATGCATCAGGTGCTCATAGACTGTTAACATGTAAGGGAAGTCACATGACACATACATACAAACAGGTCAATGTCAGAACAGAGTCAGTGTCACATGACCAGCCCATCCACTCTGACCACCAGCCCGAGTACAGTTTAGAATCGGATCGAATAAAATAGAATAGAATAGAATAGAACAGAATAGAATAGAATAGAACAGAATAGAATGGAATAGAATAGAATAGAATAGAATAGAATAGAATAGAATGGAATCGAATAGAATAGAATAGAATAGAATAGAATAGAATAGAATAGAATAGAATAGAATGGAATAGAATAGAATGGAATAGAATAGAATAGAATAGAATAGAATAGAATAGAATAGAATAGAATGGAATAGAATAGAATAGAACAGAATAGAATAGAATAGAATAGAATAGAATAGAATAGAATAGAATAGAATAGAATGGAATAGAATAGAATAGAATAGAACGGAATAGAATGGAATAGCATAGTGTAGAACAGAATAGAATAGAATAGAATAGAGTAGAATTGAAAAGAACAGAATAGAACAGAATAGAATAGAATAGAATAGAATGGAATGGAATGGAATAGAATAGAATAGAATAGAATAGAATAGAATAGAATAGAATAGAATGGAATGGAATGGAATAGAATAGAATAGAATAGAATAGAATAGAATAGAATAGAATGTACTTTATTAATCCTCAAGGAAAATTCAGGTGTCTGGCAGATGAAATTCTAAAAATCACATAACAAAAAAAAAAAAAAAAAAAAAAAAAAAAAAAAGTATTCTCTTTTTATTAAAAAGAGTAATTATATCACTCTTCCATGCATCTTAAACTTTAATTTTTCCCATTTTTTATTGTTTTCCTAAACAAAGAGAGAATAAATAAATAAATAAATAGACAAAAAAGAAATAAATCCTTAAAATTAAAATAAGAATAAAATCAATACTAAATTCATATAAAAACATTATTCTGAAATTCAGTAACAAGTAAAACTACAGCACCTGATTCTGTTACTCTGTGTGTTCAACAAAACAATTACTAATAGACCTCCAACTGACACATATAATAACCCAGCTGTGATAAATACTAGATTCTGATTGGTTAAAAACCAACAACGATGCTGATTTGTCTTTTAACAGCAGAGTGCCGCCACAGAAACACCCTGAAAAATTAACCAAATTAAATCAGTCTTTCAGGTTTCATCTGTCTTTCTACGATGAGGCAATAATGTCAGTTCACAACAGCATTTTAAATCAGTAAATAGTTTGAAGGATATTTCACTGGATGTAACTTTGGGGGTAAACAGCTGACAGGGTGCCAGCGAGGAAATGAAGAGGAGAAAATAATCATTGAGAGTAAACAACACAAGAAACTGAGTGAAAGAGACGAGGAGGAAGGGCACAAAGCTTTGATTGTGTTTAAGGCAAACGAGGAAATGGAAACAAGCTTTTATCAGGAGCTGTGGTCATTTCATGCATCGGTTCAAAAAGCCAGTGGAAAAAAAAAACCAGAATGTTGACTTGACTAAAAGTGAAATCACAAAGGTTGATGAGACTGAACCACAGTACGACTCAGAAGAGATATCAACCATGTAAATGATCAAACCTGTTGTGTCTTTAATTGTGTATTAAGAGCAGGTGGTCAAAGCAGACTGGAATCTCCTCAGGGTTGAACAGGACATGTACAGAGCAGAAACTCTGTCCCCCACAGACCGGTACTTGGTCTTAGTGATGGAGGCGAGAAGGTTAGCATCTGATGATGGGAGAATGGCGTCTGAGCCAGTGAAGGCGCTAAAGGATGAGTGTGATGTGAGTGGGTGAGTTTTGAAGTTTATTTTTTTGAGGTTATCAGAGGGAGAGATGCAGGATGCTGTCGAAACAGTCATGAAATGTTATGAAGGTGGATGAAGGATGTTTTGGTTGTGTTTCTGAAGTGCTGTTTGAAGAAAGGGGCGGGGCCGAGGTTTCGGACAGCCTGGTAGAGTGTGACTGTGTGGTTATCAACACTGCGCGAGAAGAGAATAATATAATAAGTGTCAACTAGGGGAAAAAAAAAGTCCATCAGAGACGAGGTATTCCCTCTGCTGCTGGGTTAGCACTGCTAGCTCGTCCATCTGATTGGAGATACAGTAGATCTTATATGTCGATGTTCTCTCTTCAGGGACCGTTAGACCTATCACTGGTTAGCATCGACATGCTACGGGCTGCTAACAGCTGAAATCTCTTGGAAACAATGTGACCATGGTAACACATAGAATCTCTGGACGAACGGGGAAAAAAAAGAATTAAAAAAAGTAAAAGTAAAGAAAAAATTTGAAGGTAAATAAAAGGAGAAAAGTCAAAGTAATTACGTACTGTGTGGTTCATTCAGTGTTTGTTTCAGTGAGGCAGAGTTTTCAGGGTGGACAAAGAGCGGTGTAAGATAGGGCCAAAGGGGAGCATATTAAGGATGAACAGGAGAGGACCAAGCACTGATCCTTGGGGGACGCCATCTACAACAGGGCTAATAACAGCTGAAATACACCGGTTGCATCTGCGTTGCAGCTCCGCTCCGTCAAGGTGCCGGATCAGTTTAAAATCCATTCAAGTCAATGTGTCAACTTACACTGGATCCGTTCCGTTGCGGTTCAGCTGCGTGTCTGGTCCGACAGGTCGCAGCTAATCCGCAGCCATCCTATTTCTGCCGGATGACGGAGCTGTGACGCATAAATTCAGAGTAGAGAAGATCGAGCGGGACAGGAAGTAGTGCACGG